>ML820357.1:29369-40817 GCA_009831015.1 Picea engelmannii
ATTTACATCAATGACATATGATCCAACAATCTCCCAAGTAATCAAACCATTGGCATCAATGACAAACCATTGGCATCAATGACAACATGATCCAACAGGTGAAGGACATAAGGAGGGGTTACTGAAACAATTGATCTCTCCTCCCTGTTTAGCAACCATTGAGCAACAGACCAGTAAGTTTCAATGCGACATTTTTGCACCAGTGGAAGAAACAATTAGCAGTGGATAAAGTGTGAAAAAACATTTCAGACAACTTTCCCAATAGGAGGAAGTATGGATTAATTGCAAAAGTGGTATATCTTTTCCCTTCTACGATCCAATAGCAGTTTATATGGAGTCAAAATGGGGGACTGAATTTTTTATTTCCAACTTCTTGAAGTCTAATTTTCAAAACTATAAGTACCTACTCCCAGGGCATGTTTTGAAATTTGCAGCTGCTCATATCATCCTTTTTCTCAAAGATGGAAGTATAATTAAGTTTGTTAGTCAGATACTCGCTTGGTTGATTTGGAATTTTTCCTATACTTGAACAAAGCAGTGATATCGGTTAGAGAAGGTGATGTATATAAATAAGCTTGACTTTGAGCACTAGAGTACAACAGTGGTTTTCAATATGTTTCTAGTTTAGTTTGGAATCCAATATGGTTTTGTTTAAAGCATTACAACTCCATAGCCCAATGAATGCATAAGCGGTTTTTTGTTTCAGAAAGGTGCAAGTAAAGCGATAGAGTTCAGAGTTTGATAAGGATGATTTCAAGTCGCCCAATGGGTGAAGGCATGTGGTCTACTGTTCTTGGTGCTTTGCAGGAAAGCACCATCCCTAGATGGAGCCTCTGTTGTAACAAATATTGAAATTTTGGATTTCGGTCACTTAGGAGAATGAATGGAAGCATTGGCAGTAGAACGACCACATACACCGAGAATTAAGCCACATGGAGAAAAATATCATGAGGACGGTTTTTTTTTTAGCCGTCGGGGATTTGGCCTACGTAGATATTTTAATAACTATAGCACCGATCCCCAAATTCACTAAAGTATTAAAGGATAAGCCGGGTCAAATAAAGATTAAGAAAGATTAACGTTAATAAATCTCATCGCAACTTTGCGATTCAGGGTTTCTTGCGTCAAGTATTATCGAAGTCCCGAAACTTAAATCCACGAAATATCAAAGATTAATTGCTAATCGTGATTAATTAATAAATTAAAATAAATGATTATCATCTAATTAATCCCATCGCGATTTCACAATTCGAGATTCCTTGCATGTAATAACTCTTGAGGACATGATACCCGAAACCTGAAGGCCCGAAACAGTGCAATGTAAAAGCCAAAATCTATTTCGGGGATTTGGCCGACGTGAGGATTTTAATAACCACTACTTCGTTTTCCCGAATCTCGAAAACCCGAAATCGAGACTCTAGTCATAAGCAAAACTGCTTTAGAAAAATGCAATTTTCTCAGCCATGGAGAGGTTGTTTTTCGCGTTCTAATAGTCTATCGACATCTACAAATACTAAGATTTCCATTGGTGTCATTAGAATTTCATTTTGATCTTGGTAAGGCATTCAAAATTCCCCCACAATATGAGGTTCGTTTTTAGAATTATGGTGTTTTTACTGTGCTCAGTCATTATTTTCAAATGAGCATTCTGAGCGACTGGAGTATCATTTTGAGAAATGGTTGGAGGATTTTGTGCCTAACACATCAGATATCATTAAAATCTTTCAATTTTCCTACAGGTGTCACAAATTGGGAGAATCGAATCCATTTATGAGCCCTAATTTTCGGATTTCAAATTTTTCTATTTTAACACATGTTTGTTAAATGCAGATTTGGGAAAAGTGAAAAGAGGTCTTAGGGAACTGAGAGAGGTTTTTTATTAGAATAAATAGATGCAAAAAATCCTCTTTCAGTTTATACACAACTATCACTATTCGAGAGATACAAAGCCATAACCGTAGCCCTAATTTTCGGCAGTTTGGCCCATTTTCTATGGCAGAAAGTTTCAAGAATTGGTTGTAACTGTTGTTATCTTTTAAATTAGAGAGGATTTAGACCTCAACAGATATATGAGGCATATTTGTAAAATTAATGAGGAGGGAGTAGTACTCCTGGGCTGTAGCACTTGTTTTCATTTTTAATAAAAGAGTGCAGAGCATTTTCGATCTATATCAAAGATTCTTGTGATTTTGTTTGCAAAGAATGTCTTATTGCTTCGTTTTCACATCATTTGACTTGGTTTTATTTCCATTTGCTTCCCGATTTGTAACTGTGATTGTAATAGAATTCATCCGTTTGTTAGATGCTCTGTTGTTTGACAGGTTATAGGTTGTTTCTTGCAGAGATATGAAGGTTCAGAATTCATTCTTGCTAGATGCTTTGTCCCAACTATCTCTTTCCACTGATTTATGCTTGGAATTCACTCATTGCTAAGTGTTCCTTGCATTTTGATATGTTTTCTCTTTATTCTGTTGCCATACTTTTTATAATTCCTTCCCTCTATAATCAACTTCTATCTCACCTCTGCTCCATGGATTTCCATTTCCGAAACACTCTTATTACTTGCTTGATCATTTAACTCCATGCCCAATGGACTACTTTCTGGTCCAACCCATCAACCCTAAAAACTCAAAACTTTTTGTTACCCATAGATCTGCCCATTGTTAAGCTTATTGAATATCCTTATGACACATATTTTTGAGAGATCCCTTTCGAGTTGGAAGGGGTAGTTTCCAATCAAAAGTGGTTTGAGTTTATCTCTGAATTTACTTGCAGGCAACCCAAGTCAAGTTCGAGTGAAAAAATGTATTTCATTTAAAATGTGCTAAGGCTTGGCTCTATTATAGCCTAGAACCAACTCTTGTGACAAGGAAAGGAGGAATGTTGAGCTCAAAAGAATTATCCCCCACGGACTTGGTGATAGTGTATGACCCATAACGGAGTGGGTGAAGCTTCCGATGGGGTCCTGTAAGGCGTTCTTTCTCTAAGTGCAACCAAACTTTGTCACCCACCTGAAACTTATGTGGCACCCGATGTTGATCATGGAATTGTTTGTACTTATCATTGGATTTCTGTAGGATATCCTGAACCTATTGGCGGATGTGCTAGATCCACTCAATGAACCAGGTGGCTTTGTTACCTTCAATTGAAGCAGGAGATGAGTCGGTCGAGGTGACTGCAAGGGGAAGTGAAACATCAATGGGACCCAATGGTTGGAATCCCAGCCCCACCTGAAATGGGTTGTGGTCGGTTGAGCTATGCAGGGCTCGGTTGTAACTATGTTGGACATAGGGAAGGCTCTCATCCCATGTGTGAGGGTGCTTTGAATTATACATGCGAAGGATATGCACAATTATTCGATTTACAACCTCAGTTTGGCCATTTGTTTGGGGGTGGAAGGCCGTGGATTTGGTGAGCTTGGTGTCTAGCAATGACCAGAGGCTCGACTAGAATGTGCTGAGAAAACGATTGTCCCGATCTGAGATAATGATTTGTGGGATTTCAAAATGTACCCAGACTCGTTTAAAGAAGAGCTTGGTAGTGGCCTCTGCTGTGATGCTCTTCTTGCAGGAAACCAGAATCGCCATCGTAGAAAAGCGATCAATAACCACAAAAAACACAGTCATTTCCCTGCTTGGTGGATGGGAGGCATGACATGTAGTCCATTGAGATGGATTCCCATGGCCTGTCAGGAGTAGGAAGAGGGTTGTACAGGCCCTGTTTCTTAGTGGTCGATTTAGCAATAGAACAGGCAATGCAGGACCTAATATACTTGCTAACCTCCTGTCAAAGTTTCATCCAGTAAAAATGTTTCTATAGCATCGCCACTATCTTGTCAACGTCGAAGTGTCCTTCCATTGGACTGTAGTGGGATTCCCAGATCAGCTTCACTCACTCGCTTGATGGAACACAAATATGGCCCAGACGACACAACAACTCATCCTGAAGATGGAAATTATCGACAACTGTGTTTTCACCAAAAATTTGCTAGGTGGTGGTGAAGTCCGGGTCTGTCTCATATATTTGGGGCCATTCAGAGGTCTCATGGCCGCAAAATTATAGCACCGTGGTGAGTTCCACGACTGGCAGTCTGGTGAGGCAATCAGCGACGCAATTGGTGCTTGTTTTATACTTGATGTTGAGGTGGAATTGCTGCAAGTATGTGGACCACTTTTGATGGCAGTCATTCTGCAATTTTCCCTGTGTCTGCATGAACTACAGTGGCTTATAATTAGTGTGGATGATTGTCTCCTTCCAAATAATGTAATGTCTCCACTGGCGACAAGCTTGCACAATGGAGTACATTTCTTGGTCGTAATTAGGGTACTTACAAACAACATCTGATAGTGTCTCACTATGATAGGCCATGGGGTGGTCGTGCTGAGTGAGAACAACACCCACAACATAGTCTAAAGCATATGTCTCAATCTCAAAGGGTTGTTGCAGGTCTGGTAGTGAAAGTACTGGGGCTGAGCACAAGTGTTGCTTCAAATAATCGAATGCTTGTTGTTGGGGCCGGCCCCATGCAAATTTCTCCTTACCACCACCCCTGTTTATTTCATTGAGGGCCCATGCAATATGGGATAATCCCAACATGAACCTGCAGTAGAAATTGGCAAGGCCCAAGAAGCTCTGAAGCTCAGTGAGTGTGGTTGGGGCTGGCCAGTCACGGATGACTTGGATCTTGGTTGGATCCACATGTACTCTATGATGATTAATGATGCAACCCAGGTAATGGACCTTGTCCATGCTGAAGGAGTATTTTTCCAAGTTGGCATATAGTTTGTACTGCCGCAGGGTGTGCAGAACCTACTAAATATGTTGCAGGTGTTCGGCCCAAGTCTTGTTGTAAATGAGAATGTCATCCAGATACACCACTACAAAAGTATTGGTTAATGGTTGCAGGATATAGTCCATAATCCTCATGAAAGTGGCTGGGGAATTTTTCAAACCAAAGGGCATGACAAACCATTCAACAAGGCCTTCCTTTGACTTGAAGGTGATATTCTATACATCTGTTTGTTCTATCGGGACCTAGTGGTAGCCAGAATTCAGATCAATCTTACTGAAGTATTTGATCCCCGTGAGTTGATCAAGGAGGTCATAGATTCAGGGAATCAGGTACCGGTTTCTAACTGTGATTTTATTGAGAGCCCGGTAATCAATACAGAGTCGCTAGGTTCCATCTTTCTTCTGTACCAACATGATTGGGCTCCCACACGGTGATGAGCTAGGACATATCTACCCCTTGTGGAGTAGTTCTTGGATCTATCACTTGATCTCCTTATTCTCTAATAGAGAGCGGTGATAGACTGATCCATTGGGAAGCAGTGCGCCAGGGGTCAGATCGATGGGGTGCTTGACCTGACAATGCAGAGGTACCCATGTAGGTGAGGAGAAGATATTTGATTATTCTTCCACGACCTTATCTACTTTCTTCTGTTGTGTGGAGAGTTCAGTTGTAGAGACCCCAGATGTGGTTGTGATCTTTTGCTTATTCTGAGAACGAATCATGAAGAAGACAAACTTTCCCATCTGAGAGATGACCTTCCTTCATTTCTTAGCAGAGATCAAGGAAGTAGAACTAGGTGGGACTGCCTCGGGTATCCTGTACAATTTCCTGTTCAAAGTAATAATAACACTACGAGGCCTAGAATCATATACAACATGGCATTTCCATAAATAAGGTTGGCCCAAAAGAACATCACAAACTTTGAGAGGATCAACATCACACAATACCTCATCTTTGAAGGGCTTGATGTCATACGATAGTCGACACTGTTAGCTGACACGGAGATCGCTTCCTTGGTGGAGCCATCCAATGGTGTAGGGTTGTGGGTGCATCGTTGTCCGCAGGGCCAGCCACTTGATGATCTCTGCTGAGATGAGGTTCTTTTGGCTACCGCTATCAACGATGAAGTGCAGTGGGGTGCCTTTTACCCACATCTATGATGGAAGAGGCACTCTCCTTCTTTTGGCTCATCTGGTTCACCAGGCTAGAGCTTGGTGGTAGGAACGGTGCCACTGGGTTTCACGTAGATGATCTGTCTTCCCTTTTCTGGTTCTGGCTCAGAGTCAAAATCCACATCTGATTTGGAGGATTTCACTTCAGCCACCAATGACTGCTTTGAGTGGAAGTCAACAGTGTTATTCCAAGGGATCTTATGGAAGTCACACCACTTCTCGGTATCTTTCTTTGTCTTTCCAGTGTCCTTCTTTGCTTATGGATTGAACTGGTTTTCTTGATATTTTCCTTTGTGCTATGGGTTGGGGCCTCCCTTTCTTGGATTTTGTTGTGAGGGGTTCCCAGGCCCAAATTTCCGCTTCTTTTGTTTGAGTTTCTGCTCGATTTTGACAACATATCGGTAGGTCACACCCAAGGATGAGATGTCCAAAAATTACATTTTGGTCTGGATGTATCTATGCAGATCACCACGATACTTGAGTACTATATGTCACTCTGAATCTTCGATACCCAACTTGGTGCATAAAGTATGGAAGATATTTGTGAAATATGACACTGTTTGGTCTCTTTCTTGCCGCAATGTGGTCCATTTGGTATACAGGTCATCATAACTTCCGAAAGGGTAGTATTGTTCCTTAATATCATCCTTGAAGGATTCCTAGGTGGTTGTGACTGTAAATAATGAGGGTTCCTCTGTTTCTTTTTTCTCATAGAAAGTTTCCCACCAATCTTTGACATGGGGAACGACTTTGAGGAGTGCAAAAGTAAACTTTTCTCTATTCGAAAAGTTATGGAAAGAAAAATACCCTTCTAGTAGATTCAACAACTTGTCTACGACATATGTGTCTATATGACCTTCAAATATAGTAATATCGAATTTTATTTGTACCTTGAAGGGGGCGACGCCTCTGTTCGAAGAAGATGTGTCGTCTGTTGGTAGTCGTCGAAGGATTTGCGTGAAACTATCCATCATCTCGTTCCTCTGTTGCGTGAGGGCTTCCTTAATCAACAGTTTGAAAGGATCTCATGTCCTGTCATCTTTCTTTTCTCCTACCATGAGAGGTCACTTGGGTGTGCAAGAGATTTTGTCCTCAAGAGAAACAAGCTCAAGACCCAACTCTTTGTACTCCGACTTCGTTGGGGACATGCATTAAGATGACAAGGAGCAGACTGCTCTGATACCACTGATCTGGATTTTATGAGCAGAACGAAATGAATACAGATTATTAATAGGTGCTTAACACAAAATAACATAGATATAGAAAAATGATTTTCTATTCAATAATGAAATAAGCTGAAAACTATAAAATGCAACGGAAACAAGCTTGCTGAAATGGTGGCGGCTTATATCTGACAAGAGATGTGACGGTTGCACTCATTCAAAAGAAGATAATCACAATGAGGATATGAAGCCCTTTTTACAATAAACAGGAATGTAAAAAACCCTATACATCCAAAAACCTAACCCTAGGAGATGAAGCGCCAAAAGTCGTGTGGGCCCCGTTTGGGTAAGTTAGTACATCAACTTCCCGAGGTTGTAACTTTTGCATGTGATCTCTGTTTTACGCATATGATAGCCCATTGGAAAGGTATCGTCGAGGAGATTCATTTTAGGCACAATATAGAAATAAATTTCATATTGCAAACCTGTTTTCCGTTTAAATAAATAAATAAATAAATAAATAAACATTATTTAGGGCCTCAAAACGGCTCCAGAAGTGAAAACTGCTAAAAAAAGTAAATTACCAAAATTGACAGAAAATTGTTTTGAGCCAATTGGAAAAGGTGGTTGGCCATCTATATCCATCTAGATCATTGATTTCCATTTAATCCCATCTCCATCAATGACATGGATAGAAGGATTTTGAGGCACAAGGCATAGAAATACATTGGAGCATGGAGTTTGGAAAGTGTAGTTGAAAAGTGGATTGGGGTCCAAAAAATATCCTCACTCTTTTGGGCCAAACACATGTGAAATATTTATTGGCATTTGTAAATGGTGAATGAAATGATCAGATTTGGAGGGTAATTCTTAATATCAAGTTGAAGGGTATATATTCATCCAACCTTTTTCTGATGAAAATTTGGTGCAATTGTACTGTAATTGACAATATTAAATTAGGTACACATTTTTTTTAAAAAATCTTCATTTTTTAAAAATTTTAAAAATTAACCAAACACCACATAGATAAGTTGTAATTTCAACGGAAATTAATAATAAGCATACATTTTAATTTCAAATGTAACCTTTGACGAGTTATATGTACACTAATAATAATAATAAGTGGTAAACATTGAGCCACTTTTTCTTTGGAGGGATTTCAATGTGTTACGAAAGACAATATAAAACTTCGAACACAATGACATAATCAAACTATATTTTGGGCACCCATATAAGAGAGGATGCATTCTATGTTTTCATATCTATATCATGCATGAGACATCTTGGATTCATATCTTGAGCGTATCCCAAACCCTCTTAACCGTGGGATTCATGTTCATTGTAGATTTCATTACAAAAGAAAAAAAATGCAATAGATCTTGATGTCTTTGTTGAAGGGTGATATTTGTATCTAGATTCAAAATATTATAAGAGCAAAAAAAAGACCCTACATTTTTTATAGGCCTCTAAGAAGATGAAAATATAGAGCGACTACATCTATTAATTATTATTTAGGCTAATATGTCTATGGTTTGGAACTTCCCAAAGGAAATTACTCATCACTTGGACCACCAAGTATGTTATTTTTATTGACAATATTTTTTGTTCACTTTATTTCTCAAACAACGAAAAATGCATGCCAAAGTGGGTGTTACAACATAATCCCTAATGCATAAGTTTAATGATAACAAAAATTAGGTTACCTTCTCCTTATCTTTCTTAAGAATCCCACCTAGGCATAAAAAATCTTGCTAAAAGCATTATTTCTACAAAGAATATTGTCTCCTTGATCTTGGGCTTGGGATTAGATAGGGGGAAAGGGAACTATGTGGCATTCTAAAAATATTTGACATGCAAAGTATCATCACACTAATGACAATTTTTCTAGAAACAACAAGAAGAAAGTGAAAGAGTGTGATAGATAAAGATGCATAGAATTTGAAAAATGGGAGTGGTCGTTCTAGAGAAAAAAATTTCGATGATGCAAAAAATTGAACGGAAAAGAATAATAATTCTCATTGATGTAATCCCAATTGTAGGTTTTGTAATATTTACAAGTTTCATTATGTGCAAGTTCATTTCTAAAATTAATTAAGAACATACAAGTTAGAAAATTTAAATGAGCTTAATAGATTGCTTAACCCAAATAGAATCATTAAATAGTTTTTTGTAAAACAAAGAAAAACTATTCATTATATTTATGGCCAGCTTGATTAAACCTATACAAGATGGTTGGATTGTTAAGAGATTTACAATTAATTATTAAAAAAAAATTGTTCTTGTTATCGCGCAATTTGTACTTTCCCAAAATCCAAAGGCAAGTGAACAATAAATTGGCATAACAGGAGGTTGTCCTATCATTGTCACCTAAATAAGACACCTCTTTCTCTTTAGGGGTACTACCCCAGGGGAGACGTCCCCGATGACCTGGGGGTTTGAGAAGGCAAAGGTAATGGTATCAAGAAATTTCTTCCCCTCTCCCAAGTCACTCTAATCAGAAAATCCCAAAGGTTTTTATAAGATGAAGCAAAGATTTGTTTAAGTGTACCTGCCCAGAACAAGACAACAAGAAAAACACTATTTGCAACTACTAATTGATGTTAGTGCTTCATAAAACCATGGAATTTGAATAAAATCATAAGCTGATATAAAAGATGAAGCAACAAAAATATTTATTACAGAAATTTCTATATAGCAATAGCTTCACACTTATGCCTTAGTAAGGCTTCAATAATGACAAAAAATGATAACCTAAAATTGGCAATATGCTAGTATTTGTTAGAAGCAAAGAAGGCAATGTAAAATTATCTCTAACACTTGCTTTTAAGATGCTTTTATTGTTGTCATAGATGGTTGTAGCTATCTTTTGTAACAACAGAAAGATAATTAGTGAGTTATCCTAATCTAAGGTTAGAAGTGGTTAGTAGATATCTTGAAGTAGATGGTTTGAAAGTCATTTTCATCAATCAATCAATTGTAAGGTATGAACCAGTTCCTTTAGGGTAAATGGAGTCACTTTTGCAGTGACAATATTTGGAAGAAACAAATGATAATGGGTAAGCTAAAGACAAGAGGGAGGATGGTTGAGGTGTTAGTAACCTAAGGCCTCAATCATCCAAAACCCTAGAAAGGCAAAAGCTACTAGGAAGTAAGTAACCCTAGGCCCTAGTGATTTTCCTTCTTCTTTAGGTCAAGATTGAAATAAAATGAAAGCTTAATGAATCAATAGTACTAGATGTTATAACCCTAAATTGCACCATCCATGCTTACCTGGAATCAGGCCAACTCATTGCCCTTAATTGCCAAAGCCATGCTGGACAAACTCTTTAAAAACCTCTCAAATCAAGTAACCCGCGCCCTAACCCATTATTGGGTGCGTTGGAATGCTGGCAGACCTTATACTGTACGCGTTGGAACGTTGGCTGGCCCATTACAGCCCGCGTTTACCTAACAAAGCAAAAAATCAGGAAAGTTTCCGACGAAACAAAAATCTTTGGGCTAGTTAACTGGGACTCCCGGCCATGCATGGCCGAGAGTTCATCTGAAACCCTAGCTCCTTCTAGCCTATAAAAGAAGGGGTAGGGGTACTATTCAAAGGAGGAAAATCATAGAAAAGAAAATATGCCCAATTACCGAATCCATTTTGTCCCAACCCTTTAGCCTTTCCTCAAGATTTAGGAGAATTCAAGCAAAGCAGTTGGAGGACAAAGAAGAGGAGGAGCCCAGGATCAGGATCAAGGAACGGTGGCCGATCTCTATAATCATTGTAAGTTGATTCATCTTGAGATTAATAAAAAGATACTTTTATCGTCCCAAGTGCATGAGTCTTATGTGTTTCATTTGATTTATGTTTAATATCTAACCCTCTAGCTGAACAATAGCATGCATGCATAGTGTTTTTGTCTTGATTGTAGGATCGTCTTTGGAAGGAGCAGCAGAAGCAAGGAGATAAAGCACAACAGAGGATCTACACCAACCGTCGATAAAAAGGTTAGTTGGTTCTTTCCATGTTTGCATGTGAAAAAGGGTTTTAGGTTTGGGGTAGAAGGTTAAAAGTAATTTCTTAAGGGTCATGATCTGCATGCAAGTTTAAGCCCTAGCTTGTTAGTCCGTAGGGTAGAATTTCCCAACAATAGAATTGGCAACTCCACTGGGGATATTTACTCTTAGGGTTTCCAGATTTCATTGAGGTTTTTGGGTAGTTTAAAGGAGTAGATTCTCTGTTTCTTTGTTTGTTTTTTTTTCTGTTAGGTCAAAGCTAGCAGGGAACCTGGTTCATAATACCAGTTTTTCCTTGACTGTTGCTTGACATTTATTATCG
>ML820357.1:64054-86069 GCA_009831015.1 Picea engelmannii
AGATCCTTCTAGAAGTGGAAGCTTCTATTAGGTCTTCTTACATCCGCCTTATTCTATTTTATTGAAAGGCCTTATTAATATTGACCTTTATTACATCCAAATATATTGTTCTACCTATGTGCGGGTTAGGACCCTAACATGTTCGCCCCCTTAAAAACAACCTTGTCCTCAAGGCTTGAGATGAGGAAATTGCTGCAGAATGGAAGTTGGTTCCCAAGTGGCGTCTGCTAGAGTTGTATCTTTCCACTGGACTAGCACTTTCTTGATGGTTCTCTGACGTAGGCAACGCTCACGCTGGTCCAAAACTGCTTCTGGTTGTAGCCAAATGGATCCTTCTTCAACTAACTCTAGAAGGTTGGTTTGAATTTGGCACTTAGCTCCAATCACCTTCTTTAAGCATGAAACATGAAAAATAGGATGTAGCTTCGAATGGCTGGGCAAAGCTAACTGATAGGCGACTTGTCCCACATGCTTGAGCATGGTATAAGGAACATAAAATTTGGGCACTAGCTTCTGACAATGCTTGGCCTTGAGGGAAGTTTTCTTGTAAGGTTGCAGTCGAAGAAACACCTGATGCCCTTCTACAAATTGACGATCATAGTGACCTTGATCTACTTGTTGCTTCATACGATTATGTGACATGACCAAATTCTTTTTGAGGGTACAAAGAATAACCTCTCGACCTATAAGTGTTAGGTCAACCGCCTGGACCTTCGACTCACCCGGAAAGTATGAGAGAACTGAAGGTGGCTTTTGTCCATATACCGCTTCAAAAGGAGTCATGTGTGTAGTTGTATTGTATGAAGTGTTGTACCACCATTTAGCTAGGGGTAACCATTGAGCCCATTGATTTTGATTTTCTGAGGCAAAACACCTCAAATATGTTTACAAACACTTGTTGACAACTTCCGTTTGGCCATCAGTCTAGGGATGATAAGTTGTGCTGAGATGCAATTATGTGCCTTGTATCTTGAACAGTTCTTGCAAAAAATTTCTTGTGAAATTTGGGTCGCAATCAGAAACAATAGAGTGTGGCATGCCATGAAGCTTGAAGACCTGATCCATGAAGATTTGAGCCACCGTGGATGTTGTAAACAGGTTTTGAAGGGCACGAAAATGAGCATACTTGGAAAGGCGATCAACAACCACCATGATGACGGATTTATTTCCCGATTTGGGTAAGCCGGTAATAAAATCCATAGAGATATCCTTCCAAATAGTAGGTGGAATCGGGAGTGGTTGTAGTGTGTCCGGCGATTTGACTGTTTCTCCCTTGTTGCGTTGACACACATCACATTCAGCTACAAAATTACGAATGTCCTATTTCATACCATCTCAGAAAAAGGAACGTTTGACCCTGTCATAGGTTTTGGTGAACCTAGAGTGCCCTGATGTGGGTGTAGCATGAAGCTCAGAAAGTACCGTGGATTTAAGGTTTGATTGTTTACTTAAATACAAACGGCCTTTGTATTGAAGTTCCTCATGGAGCCAAGAGTACCCTAGGGAAGTTGGAGCATTGGAATGAAATTGTTGGATCAACTACGAACTTTTGGGATCTTGTAGCCATTCCTGGCGAACGGCTTGGAGCCAATCTGGTACAATGAATGAAAAAGAAAAAAACGATCCTTCATCTTCATATTTTTGGGAAAGTGCATCTGCAACCACATTATCTTTGTCTTTTTTATAAATGATTTCATAATCATATCCAAAGAGTTTAGTCACAATTTTTTGTTGTTTTGGGGAGGAAATGCGTTGTTCCAGAAAATACTTGAGGCTTTGATGGTATGTCTTAATTTGGAACCATTACCCCAATAGATAAGGATGCCACAGATCCACGACATGCATAATAGCCAACATTTCCTTTTCATAGATGGATTTGCCCAGATTTCTTTCAGATAGCTTCTTACTGGTAAAGGCTAAAGGTCAACCCTCTTGCATAAGGACAACACCAAGTCCTTTCCCCGAGGCATCACATTCCAACACAAAGGTCATTGTGAAATCGGGCAGGGCTAGGACTGGAGTGGTGCACATGGCCATCTTCAAGGTTTGAAAATATTGAGTAGCGGCTGGAGTCCAAGTGAAAGAGTTCTTTTTGAGGAGAGAAGTGAGAGGTGTTGCAATCCTCCCATAATTCTTAACAAACTTACGATAATAACCTGTTAAGCCTAGAAATCCATGCAAGCTCTTAAGAGTCTTTGGGTGAGGCCAGTCTTGCATAGCTTCAATATTTTTAGGATCCACCCTGACGCCATCTTTGCCAACCAGATGACCCAAGTATTCTACTTCTCAAGCGCCAAAATCACATTTAGATTGTTTCAGGAAAAGTTGGTGCTGAGAGAGTAGATGGAGAACTCGATCCACATGAGAAAGATGGCCTGTCTAGGTTTTTCTATAGATGAGGATATCATCAAAGAAAACTAAGAAAAAATGGTGGAGAAAAGGATGGAGGACATGATTCATGAGGCTTTGGAAGGTGGAGGGGGCATTACACAAGCCAAAGGGCATGACCAAAAACTCATAGTGGCCCTCATGAGTTCTAAAGGAAGTCTTGGGAATATATGCTTCTTTCATACGTATCTGGTGGTAGCCCGAAAAAATATCCAGTTTAGTGAAGAATTGGGCGCCACTCAATTCATCCAGGAGGTCATCAATGACAGGAATGGGGAATTTATCTTTGATGGGAAGTTTGTTGAGGATGTTGTTCCAGAGTCTGTACTTAAGGATTAGAAGTACAGTGTCTAGGCATATGAAAGTGTGTAAAGGGTGGAGAAGAGGGAAACGTCAACCTTCGGCAAAGGAAACTAAGGAATATTTCTATGTTGGCGTTGTCTAGCTTCCAACTTTTCCTGGATAGTTATATCATGTTCAATCGCAGCCCATGAACTTTCGAGTTCAACCCGGGTAGTAGCTGTTTTAAGAATAGTGTCGAAAAGGTTTAAGGCAATGTGCGTTTGATTTGATAATCCGGGTTCGATATTAGGCTGGGTGGGTACAGGGACAGTCATGGAGGAATAGTAAAATAAGAAAAACTTCAGAGAGAAATTAAGTGTTGTCTCAATTTGGTTATATAAAAGAGAATTTACGGTTCGGAAATAAAACGGGGTGCAAATCAAAGGCTCTTTCCCGTAATCGAGTTATATCTTAATAAAATGTATGAGGTGGGAGAAAAACATTTAGTTGTCTATGGTGTAAGGCTCCTATCAAGGGAGAATCTTACGTATAAATAGGAGAGGAAAAATGTAAGGAAATAACCAGATGTAGCATAAAATATATATAGAATTTTGAAAGTGTTGATTGGTCTTACACCCGCTGATAGCTGGTACAAAGGAAAAACAGTAAACAATTACAGAAAACCAAAATTCATTCGCTATAGTAGTGGTCGTAGTAAATTATAACGAAGCATTCATCAGTTAGGAATATGAAATGAAACGAAATATGACATACAAGAAAACAAACTCATAACACAGTCATGATGGAATTGAGAATCTTCAGATTTGTTTTGTATTAACTCTCAAAATGTAAAACTCTGTTACAATCGACACAAAAAGGCCCAACCCATTTCTTTTCTTTCTGTGGTGTATTTATACAGTTTGACAAATAAGATAGAATCTCAATCGTTACAAAATTTTGGTTATGATAGGGAGGAGAGCAATCGCTTCATTGCTTCTTCTCTGTCTTTACTTGGTGCTAGACATTTGTCCTCTCGCGTGCTCAGTACAGGTGACACATCTTTCAACCAACTGAGATATCAACCTCGATGGTTTTGCTTGACAGCTGGCTTCAAAAAAGTAACATTCTCGGGCTAACTGTGGAAGCATGTCTTCCATCTGTCTGTCTATGACGTCGATAGCACATAACTGCGTGCTTGGTTTAATCATACATTTGTCTATTTGAACTATGTTCGCCATAGTCACTTGGGATATCTCGGCCGAATCTCTTTCCTCTTTTTCCTTTAGATCGAGCACGGTTTTTTGCCATATTCATTTGTATCAATGCCTCGGCATTACCTCTACTATCAATGCCTAGAAGATTGCCATCCATAGAACTAAAGGCCTCTTCTAAGGAATTCGTTACCCTTTTGGCTTGCAGCTTGCCTTCCGTGATGTTGTGCTCCCATTATTTTAATAGAATGTTTCCTCTGGTTTGCTCCGAAATGGTGAACCTGGGAGTACTTCCCGAACCCCTGTTGTTTATGGCTATCACAGCCTCTTGGAAGGAGACCCGAGCTGCTCCAGGTTCCCTTTCTCTAGCAGATAAGTTCTCCAAAACCTGGTTGACTAGCAAACAGTTGTCCCAGATCGCTTCTACCTTGGTGAGTAAATTTCGTTGTGCCACAAAGAGTCTTCTCTGAATCTCCATCGCCTAGGATTTGAACATCTCGATGTTTATCATTATACTCTTGGCGATCTCCACCCTAGCCTGTAGCTGTTCGATCAAATCCTTTTGCTGGCTCGCTTGCATCTGATCATCCTAGACCACCAGCTGTGCTTTCTCGAGCTTAGTCTTGAGTAGCTCTATCTCATTTTTATTGGCCAATCTGGCCTGCTCTATTCCTATGCTCGCCTGGTCTTTGGTAGTCTCTGTTGTTGTGGCTAGTCTGGCTTCAAGGGTCCTAATGAGGTGATTTTTTTGTTTAAGCTGGTTTTTCAAAAGCCCAACTGAAAATTGATTCGTCGATGCATATGCTCCTAATGTCCCTGCTATTTCAGTCACGAATTGTTCGTTCTTATTGCCTTTTCCATTAGTTATAACTTTATATTTCTTGGCAGTTGACTTTCCTTCCTGATAGAATTCCCTCTTTACTACTGCCTTTCTCTTCTTATCGAAGAAAAACTCATTCAAAGGGAGTTCTTCTACCCTTATAGGCCTCAACTCTTCATTTAAGATCCATCCTACATCAATATTTCCCTACGTCGACTGCAAGGGGGTAACTGATGTGATAGGTTCTCCGATCTGCTTCGTTGATTTTCCTGGAGTAGTGATCGGAATCTGCTTCTTCGGCGGGTCGGGAGTCTTTATCTCTTCTTTCATATTCTTAGTTTACTCTCCATCATCCTGGTGTTTTTCTTGATCGAGAGTCGCATCCTTAGAGCCTTCGGTATCTTTCTGTTTCGCCTCCGACGTACTCGGACTCTCACCTCGCAACACTGCGGGAAGACAAATGCGTCGATGTTCCTGGAACTTCAAAACATCGGCTCTTTCCTTGGGTGCCAAGGTTTGTATCCGAGTTAGAATCTCTGCATAGGACCTTGCACCTTGGAAAATTTCATCCGAGGGTGAATTCTCGTGCTCAAATCTCTTGAGCCCGCAACTGGCCAAATGATTGCTCACGACCCTTTGCGGATCGTGCTTCTTGTATTCAATGGAGACCAAATTTAGGTCTTCCAGGGATGTTGCCTCAGCCTTGGCATGCCCGAAATCTAATAAAGAATATGAATTTAAATGTACAGGAAAAGGTGGCCATACCTTCTTTGAATATCCCTTAAGCTCCTTGCTTATACCACCAATTACTGTCTGCCTGGCAACCTCACGACAAGCCAGCTTGTCAAGAATGAACAATGGAAATTCATGTAGGGGAACAGAAGCCCCGAAAACTATGAGGTATGAAAATTCAACCTCTACATACCATTCTACTATACTTCTCAAATTTGTCACTATGTTATCCGATATCCTGGGTGGCGGGTCACCGAAAATAGTGACATGCAGAGGCACCATCACCCAGTTGAAGATTTCGTATATGAAATTTGGCGCTTTGTTTTCCCATAATTTTGAATGATAGACGTGTATGGGATCATCTTCTGCTGGAATCCAACTCCAACTCATTAAGCGAAATGGTGTCAAAAAACAAACTGCATCCATAATGTATGCAGACATGAAGAATGAAGACGCCTTCCCATTCTCTTTCTGCGCCCAATACTCTGTGACCCGACTGGTCAAGCTATCGGACAACATTTTTTCCCAGTCGAAGGAACTACCTTCGGCGACCCAAAACATTAGAGGCACCCACGGAAGAAAAAAATGTGAGGTGTCCTCTCTCCCGTATAGCCTGCATGTCATCATGGCTACATATTTGTACTATGGTTCTAAAGAAGCGATTGAATATATGTTGTGGCTATCAACTCTGAACTTCACGGTGTTCAAAACCCAATCCTTTATTAAACTGGACATGGTTTTATCGTACTATACGCATTCCTTCTGCTTGAACTCGTCCAGGAAATTGGCCCCATATGTGTAGTCGAACATTGTGGGCAGCTTATACATGGCTTGCAGATGTTCTGGCCTGAAAGTCCCGATGGTGACTTTCTGCTCAGTCATGATGGTTCCGGTCGGTATGTCCACATGGTCTAATTCCCATCGGACCATGTCATAATATGGAAGCAATCGTGGCCTGGCTGCTACTTTGTGCATTCCGGATTGGATGACTATTTTGTACTTGGTGGTTATATCATCTTTTTCGTTGTCGCTGGAGTCATCGAAATAATCCACCAATTCTTCCTACAGAACATCTGAAAGGAACGACCAATTCGGGACCAATTCGATACTTCAAGGTGAAGTATCAACGACATTGTCTGAGCCTTGTCCCAAATCCTCAACATTGGCTTTGGATGCTTTTCGCGGAGCCATGGCTGGAGATTGCATTTTATCTCTTCTGCGATAGAAATACATATACATACAGAAGTCAGCTGCTCAGAGATAATGTGCTCTGCATAATATGAAATGCATTTGTTATAATGAACCACAACTCTTATATATATTTGAAAACTTGGTACCTTTCAGAACAAGTCTGTCAAATCATATTTAGAAATAAATTTTGCCATAAAAATCCGATCTTATATTTATCGATTTGCCCTATTTCCTCATTAATGTCATAAATTTTGGCGGTTTAAAAAGTCAGTTGGCATATGGAAAGAATAAGGCTACCTTGTGAATCGTGCAAGAATCCAAACACGGGATATGTATTGATTTAGCTTAATTAATCCAGTTTTACCAACATTAATCAATATTTCGGTACTCGTTATATCGGGGATTTTACTTTAACACTTTGAATAAATAACACCTGAGACTGTGATGATCGATTTTGGTTAATAAAAAAGTAATCGTGATTTGGGGCTCTATTAATTTCATAATTATTATATTCTCCATATCGCGACTCGGAGCTTCGAAAATAAGTTTCCGAGAGGTTTGCATGCTGAGCTGCGAAACCGCGATAACATGACTTAATTAAATGGGAAAATAAACTTGGATTAAGTGATTAATTAATTATGTTCATACCCTTATCATGATCTCGCGAGTCAGGGTTTAGATAGTATAACTTTTGAAAAAGAAAATGCCGAGTGGCGAATTGCCGACAGAACGTTACCATGGTTTAGCTTTTACTTTTTACCTTGACACGGGTTACTAAAATAAGGACTTCATTTTCTCGTCTATCGGGGCTACGGAAATAAGTTTTTTGGTTTAGTGAACACCGAGGTGCGAAAACCCGATGATGCTTAATCATGGTTTAGGGAAAACGTTACTCTCGTTACTGCCCTGGGTTAAAAAATTAAAATTATTTCATCGTTTCGTAGCTCAGGGCGTGTGAACTACGTGACTTATAGTATCCGACCTATGAGATCCCGAGGTAGAACAAAAGAGGAAATGTTTTAACAAAAGGTAGGAATCACCTCGAGAGTATGTTAATCATCACTGCTCGCATGATAAAGCTTCAGAGATTTTGAAACCACAAAGGGAAAATATGAAAATCATCTTTCGATTTCAAGCATTAAGAATGAAATTTGTGACGAGCTAGAAAAACAAAGGAGGCTCCAACAGAGGGCACGGAAGTCAGGACACATTCACCAAGAACCTTCTTTCTTTAGGACCATGACCATAGGAGATGAATAGGGGCTCGTACTAGGGCAGATAACACCTGCATTAAGGAGTTCTTGGACCATTTTCTCAATTTCATTTTTTGGGGAAAAGGGGTGATGATACGGATGGATATTGGGAGGAAGGTTTCCTGGTACAAGGGGAATGGAATGATCATGAAGACCACAGGAAGGAGGGAGGCATTGGGGAGTGGAAAAGACTAATTGATGTTTTGAAATGATGACTTGGAGGTCTTGCGGTATGGAGGGTGTCTATGTTGCTTGTATGGCATGGAGTTGGGCGATAACACCAGAATGACCCTTTTTTATCATATTTTCCATGCGATGGGAACTAATGATCTCAGGTGAACCGGTGGTGATGCCTTGGAACTTATATTGGTGGCCCTCCTGGTCGAATTGCATGGTTAAGTCTTTGAAATCCATGAGAATGGGACCCAAAGTCCTTAGCCAGTCTGCACCTAGCACAATGTCACAACCCTCCATGTCGATAGAAAACATATGGGATTTCAGGTGGTAGTCACCAATTTGGAGACACACATTTTCACAACGCCCTCCACATTTCATGGAACCACCATTGGCAATCATTATTTGTAAATTATTGATGGCATGGATGTAGCAATGAGTTTCTTGGGTAATGCGATGATGAATAAAATTATGGGTGCTTCCACTATCAACCAGAATGATGACCTTATGATGTTGATGTAACCTATTAGCTTGAGGGTTTGGGGAGTGGAGAATCTAGTGAGAGAATTGAGGGAAAGGACTGGTTCTACTTCAAGAGGGTCTGAGGGAAGGGTTATGTCAGTGAATTCAGGTGATTCAGACATAGAGGGAGTTTCTTCATATTCTTCTGAAATCTCCTCAGAGATGGTCATAAAAAGATTTTGTTCTTTACACTTGTGGCCTAGGAAATATTTTTCATCACAGTTATAACAAAGGTCTTTGAGTTGGCGTTCAACCATTTCAGCCCGATTCAATTTTTGGATCTTTAGTGGAGCAGAGGGAATAGTGGGATTTACTGGTTTAGGGTGAGGGATGAAGGAGGGTTTGCGGTTTTGAGAAGATACAACCTATTGTGCTTCTTTAGCTCTTTTGGTAGCCTCCACCCAACTCTCAGGCTGAGCCATGAGGACATGGGCCCGAATTTCATCCTTGAGGCCGTTGATAAAACACTCTCGAAAAAATGCATCAGACATGCCCTCTATTCTAAAATCTAGGTGCTCAAAGGAAGCTATAAAGTCTTCCACTATTCCTAATTGTTTCAACTTTGTCAAACGGCCCAAATGGTTGGTTTCAGTATCAAAGCATTCATAAAGCTCTACCATAAATTGTGTCCAAGCAATATACCCTTGACGAGAATTTTTTCTCCATTGCCAACATTCTTCATCTGGATGGAAAACACCGTACTGGAGTTTGGCCAAGTCATATGTAATGTTGTATAAAGAGAATTAATGTTCCATTTGGGTTACCTAACCAATGGGGTCTGAGCCATCAAATTTGGTCACATCCACCCGTGGAAGGCGTAGGTCACATTGAAAGTGATGGTTCTGCAAGGTATGGGAATGAGAGGAATGGTCACCTTTAGTATGTGGGGGTGAGGAAGAGGAAGGGTTATCTGTAGGGATATGCAGTTTGGTGCAGAGTGCCAAAAATACTGATTCAAGCTGGGTGGTGAGGTCTTGTTTGATTTCTCCTATTGAGGATTGCATGGTTGCATTGATGGCAACGACATTGGCACTGAGTTATTTCACTTCTTGTTGGGTCTCAATGAGACCAGATTGCAAGGTGTTGAAGCGAGCTTCCAAGTCTTGGCTACGAGTATGGGCCATGAGTATGGGGGAACTGAAAATGGGCAGGTGGGGTAAACATTTTTTCCGAAAAAATGATATGGATGAATGTGATAAGGGAGAAGTGATGAATCCAATGGAATAGGTCTGAAATAATGGTGAAAAATTTTCCAGACTTATACTCCGGTCTAAAGAATAATGCAGAGAGGAAATGCCCAAATGCTTAACCAAAAATAAATGTGTATTTACTTGGCAACCCGAACACAGTTGCATGGCAATAGATCTTTTCTGTTTTAATTTGTTTATGTTTCTGTCCCCAAGGGTTAGGTATTCAAGGGTTCTACAAACAAGGGTTTTCCCTGTGCTATATCTCTTTGATATACATGTGGGGTCCAACAATAGTACTCGACCCAATATCTCAAGGAACTAACTAAGGAGGATATACCGTACCCTTAGCCGTACTACCCGACTACCCAGGTACTAGAGAGTATCTTCCTGAGTTCTGTTCTCGGTGAAACTATAACAGTCAGGCGGTCGATCGGTTTATCTAAACAGGGCTTCAGGTAATCTAGGTCGATCCATACATAGGCAGGCAGCACTAGCACAGTCAAGGGGTTCTCATGCTCACTATCCTCGGGAGGAGCATCACATGTTTCCTGGAATGGATAAAAGCAGGTTGGGAAGAGCTTTGATTGGCCAAAATATTGCCAAACACCTCCTGGACGGGTTTCCAAGATGCAAAGCCCGCCATGGATGTGGATTTCCAAAACTCATGAATGGACAATACGTCGACGACTATAGGGTTGAGCAAGGTTGTGAGGACATAAGCGACAAAGCGGTTGTCGTGCCAAAAAAATTTCAATGGGTGATTGCCACGTGGATCGCGGAGCCCGGGACTGGAAGGGGGTTTTTAATGACAGTAATGGTGGTTTCTCAAAACCTATCAACCTGTTGATAGGTTTTGGACAATACTTGTCCCTAAGATGCCTTTGGCATAAAAATAACATGTCTAACTAAACAAGGGTTGCATGGCAATGCAGTCCCTGCCAAGTTAGTTCAGAAATACATGTTGAACAATGAAACTTAATATAACTAAATGCACAAGTAATGAATTTTTTTTATCAAAATATAATAATTGAGGGTTGTTTGTTATTCAAAATGTATAATGAACAGTAAGTTGAATGGAACTATAATATTCACAAATATAATATAAATATAATAAATATAAAGGGATAGACGTCCTAAAATGATGCTAACCATGGAACTATGGAAAAACGTCTAGAACGAACATGTGATTGTTAGGACAATAATAGGTTTGTCTATCATGACCCTGTTCAAAGTAGCAATGCCCCTGAAATGGTCCTTGTAGTGGTTGTCGATGCCCTATTATCATCTGAGTCAATTTAGAATAATAAATTGTCTTTAGTCTGCCATGACTCAGATGAAGATTTTTGGCCTAAGATGAAGATTTTTGGGCTATTTGGAATTTCTGAAATCTTGCAGTTTGTGGGATCTGTTTATATATAATTTCCATCTTGCAATTTGTGGGATCTGTTTATATTTAATTTCCAACTAGCAGTTTGTGAGGGAAACAATGCAGTTTCCTGTGCGGTTTGGCCAATCCAAAACTCTGTGTCCGGAGTACTCCACCCGTCATTAGGAAAAGTGAGCATGTGCCAGGGGGATGACACATGGAAAGGCAGAGATGAAAGGTGATCCCATCAATGGGTGACACGAGTCACGTTCTAATGGGAACATAAGGTATGTGAAAATCATGAATTAGGGTGACACATGGCATGTCGATTGTAGGTCCACGTCACCCTGGGTGACGTCAATGTGCCATCTCACTTCAGACTAATAGCCTTCCAATGCCCCTTATATCCCATGGTTGAGATGTGTCCATGTAGATCCATATATCTACAGTCTTCGTTACTTCACAACTTCAACGTTCAGGAGATTCATTGTGTAACCTCCTCTTTACTCCTGGAGTGGTTAGCGTCGGGCTAACCATAGCCTAGATTCAACGTCCAGGAAAGGTCCTAAAGTGTCCTTGGATCTACGACTCTCGTCACTTCACGACTTCAATGTTAGGGGGTCCTAACCAGTCCACACTCCTTTTCTCCTGGAGTAGGACTTCGCCAAAGTGCTATACACAAGTCCTTCCACTGGTTGATCGGATGGTTGAGAGGGGTTCTCAATTGACTCCCTAGATCAATGACTCACAACTCTAGCTCCAGGGTCCCTAGGTTTTAGTGTTAGGCTACTCTTAGAGGGAAAACCTGTCAATCTGAAACACTCTGGAAAGATGCGTGGAATATGTCTCAGGTCACCGACTTCTCTTTACCATGAAACAAGGTCGTCAGACATGGAAACACCATTGCTTGACACGTGGACCCCCATGTGCTCTCGACGTGATACATACATCCCCATGATCAAACGGCCGAGAAAGGCCCCGAAAGATCCTTAGATCAATGACCCACAATGATTGTCCAGGCTTGAGGTTTCAGAGCATTCCACGCCTTGAGCCACACTTCCTTCTAGAGTTTTGAACTCCGAACATGTGAAGGAGTTTGATCAATGATACACATTTCCTATATAATGGGCAGTAGAGATCTACTCCATCCTTCGAGCCTTAGAGAGTTCTCGACCCAAAGCACAACACACCTCAGATCTTCCATAGTGTCAAACTTCGAACCGCGCTCCATATGTCACCATGTGCACCTAGCGCCAATGGTCGGGATTTTCTTCGGCCTGCGGAGCTTCGGGAAACTTGCATGATATTGTGATTTCACTTCGATTTTTCTAGATAACTAGACTTATAGATAAATGTTGATCTATGGACATGCCTCCCTCTACTACCAATGACCCAGGTTAACTTTGCGACTTAGGCATTCGAGGGTTCTCGTGTTATAACACTTATGTTCTCCATAAGTGGTCAACGTCGGACTGACCACGACGTAGATCCAATGGTCAAGGGGGGATCCTGAACATCCTTAGATCTACGGCTCACGTTACTTCACGACCGAGAAATGGATCAGGGTTTAACACAGGGAAGAATCCCGTGATAATGGATAAATGATCATTAACTGTCGGTCATCCATCAAGTTACCAGTCCGACAAGTCACCTTCGGTGCATTTAGGTCATTGAAATGTTCATCCTGTCAGAGCTCCGAACTCCCAGAGTCCCAAATAACTTAGCTCCTTCTTGGGTGTGATCCAATGACCCAAATCTATCCTAGTAGTTAGATCAACAGATGTTGTGGCTCCTTCTATACTTCGTGGTTTCTCTTCCCTTCAATAAGGGATTTAACTCATGGTTTTCATAGCTCACGTCCTTTTTCTACATTCCACGATCATTATACCTTCTGAGCTTGCAAACACTTCGAATGCAATGTGGGTGCACTTCTTTCACTTCTCAAGGAATTTAGAACTTAGAGAGTTATTAACCTCTACACAACTTGCATAGGATTTGTGCACCCTCGCACTACCTCTCCTGGGCTTGACATACCCTTTTTTGAGGATACCCAAAACAACTGGAAGTATAGACATGCATTCATGAAACTGTTCCCATGGTCAACGGAAACACAATTTATTTTCTTAACTTGAGCCACAACATGGGATCAAGTATTTATGTGTACAAATCATGTTCAAATAATATAGTTCCTTACTTTATTAAATACACAATCAAGCAAAATAAAGGAACATAGTCTAATCATCAAACAAACATGCACATCCCTGAAACGTTCATAGAATATCCAACCTTAATTTACAGTTACAATTCAATTTCACAGGGTATGAGAATACTTATCTATTACAACTGACAACCATCCAACTGACCGTGGGTGTTCACCTTTCCACCCAATCGTAGCCTCAGAGGCATTCATTCTTAGTTCTTTGGCCACCCCCGTTCCAAGCCATGATATCACTAGGGAAATTTTGAAATTTCTCAGAGATAATTTCTTTGTCTCAGCCTATGCGAGGTTTATCTGACTTTCCCTCAACATCAAGCTCGTGGCCTTATGCTCAAGTCATTTTTTTTGCAAACTCTTAGAGTTTCTTTCTCTTATTTTCTCCAGTAACCAAATCTGCTTAATATTTTTCTTCTTCTTCCGAGTTGGAGGGCCTCATGCGCTTGCTTCTTTCTAAATGTTCTATCTCCTCTTCTCTTGCACACCGTCTCCTTTTTCCGCCAGGGAGGTTCTCGACATGTCCTGTTCCTTCTGTCAAAAGGAACTCAGGTCAATCTGGCCCTACAATAATATGAGTTATGTTGTACTTCGGGATGACAGTTTTTTGTCTCCCCAGCTAGACCCTCCATGCTTCCATTTATTGGGGTAGTTGGTTATTCAACCACCATTCCTTTTCTCATTAACTAATTTCTACTTGGGATCGATATGAGGATTATTATTTCAACAAAGAGAATTTTGGGTCATTTTGACATAATGAACCCTCTCTACAGTTTCCTCACTCTTTCCTCTAGTGATATCATGGATAGTACTTCAAGGCTTCACCCTCGCAATCAGTTATTGGAAATCTAAACAAAAATACATTTACATTGTTCACATGCCATAGCATGGTGATCATAATTAATGATTAATTACAAGCTGAGGGAGACATGGGTTCTACAACCCAGCTCTGTTGGGCCCTAACAACTCCCCCTATATTTTTACAAAATTTAAAGGGCCCCTATTAGAATCCCGATAATTATAATGAGCTACAGAATCAACCTTTTCAAATAGTTTCATTCCTTGGCTTGCTTTGAGACAAACTTAAGACATTCACTATAGTTTGAGACATTCATTACAAGAGTATATGTCAAAAGTTAGAAATGAACATAAAAATCATAATTTAAACAAAAACGTTAAATTTTATCAAATGTTTACTTTCATTTAAAATATAATTATGTGTTCATTCTTTTGCTCATTAGTAAATTTGACTATTTTGAATAATGTGTTCAATTCTTCATCAAATAATATCTTGGTTGGTTTCTGATTTTCATGAAATCATTTGGTGATGTTAATTAATTAAAAAAAAAAATCATTTTGCATCTCATTTCAAAATAATAATAATCAAAGAATTATCTATCATTTGTTTGATTTTGTAAAAAACTAAAATTAATATTTTTTCTCCATTAACTTGAAGCTTCTAGATCATATTTGAAATGAAATTATAAATAAAGTTTGTTTATAAGTTATAGTTAGTTTAAATTCATTTTTTATTTTTCTAGATTTTGTTTTATTCACAATTTTTAGGTTATTAATTTAGGTTTTTTTTTGTTTCACAGGTTTCTATTATCAAATATTTGATACGGATATGATCATGGCTTGATTTTATTATCCAAATATGTTCAAGATGATTTGTCCAAAAATAACTTTGGATTCCTACAAAAAAAATTATGAGCAACAACAGATAAAATTTGGAAAGGCGTCAAGATCAGACATGCGATTTTGCAGAACTGGTTGCAGCCAAACCGTGAGGAATTAGAAGAAACAGTTAAAAACCCAGAACCCAAATGGACCCATTTACCTTATTCATATATATTTTCCCAAACAAATGCACGATTTGAGAGATATTTGGGTCTCTTTTAGAGACAAATTTCAGGTGGCGGAAATTAATAGTGACGCCCAAACTGTTCATTCATTTTATAAATATATGAGAAAGATCAGAGCCATAGGGAATGGAAGAATTGGAGAGGAGGATTTTAATCCTTTCTCTTTTGTATATTATTTATTTTGTAAACTTTTTATTTCTTTTCAAATGGAGTAATGGATGGCTAAAATCTTTGGGAGAATGGACGAATATGTTTAAAGAAGAATATGGAATTCCAGGTTGCTTAATGGCTTTTGTCCTGTAAGTAAAATGGTTTTATTTTCATTATAATATATTCATATTCTTTGAATAATTTATTATGCATTGATTTAAATAGATTTAGTCTTTTTTATCAATACATGGTTAATTATTATCATTTATGTATTAATTTTTCCAATCTTTAAAGTCTATTATCCAAACAATTTCTTCTAGGACTACAGAATGGACAAGTGATTCCAAAAACTTAATAGAACGACATATATGCATTTTGACTTTAGCCTTTTGTTTATGATGTTGTTATTTATGTTTTTTTAATCATGTTACATGTGCCGGTCTGATATCTTTAGATTAAATGATCTGTGATGTGTAGGAGATTTATATTATAAATACCATCTATCATTTGCTTCATCAAAATACAAATGCTGTGATTATATCTTCGATTTAAATAATGAGATTTATCTTTGAGTTTTAAATTGAATGATAAAATACATAGATTGCTTCCAAATTTATCTTGTTGTAATCATGTATAATTATGAGATCACAGGTTTATGTTTGTGTTTCCTTTTTTGTCATTAAAACCTAAGCTGTCAATACATGTTCTGAATTTATTTAGAACATTCATAAGGTTCACTGCAGATTTCTCTCTTGGATATGGTAGTTGGATGTTCACCACTCATGCAGATACTTGGATACACCTCACTAATGCATTGGCATGATAGCTTCTTTGTATTTTTCTGTCATTTTCATATCATTGAAACTACAATGTATGGTTCAGCTTTGACTATCCAGATGTTCATGTTTCATTAACTTTTTTTTGCAAGATTCTTTAAATTTATAAAAGAAAAACAATAAATATTTTTATGTGCTTTCTTTATCTACTTCCTAGAAGCAATCATTTTTCACATCGATTTTCATAAGTTTTGATTAAAACTTGCATCTTGTAAATCATGTAAATAAACAAGACTTATATATAGTCTGCTTAAATACAACTACTATAGTTACACTTGAACATATGTACATATATATAGTGTGTTTAGTAATTAGTTAGTTATTTCCCTCGTTTATGCATTTCTTTTGGGATTCTTAGATTGTCTAACAGAGCCATTAAACCCGTCAGAACAAGTTACACCAAACGGCTTGGGTTATTTAGACAACCCCAGACCGGACTCGCTCTTCCAGTTGACGGACGGTCAATTTCGCCCTTCAACAAATGGCGCTATAAGGAGGGCCAAACTGACAAGATGGCCTTGTAGGAGTCTTTGTTTCGAATTTATTAATTTCTCATGGCTCCCCAAATCACTGTGTTGGAACATGCTTTCCACTTCTCATTACCTGATATTCCCAACAAGACAGTCTCTCTCTTGTCCAAGCTCACATTTGATGGTGAGAGGAATGTATCTGCAAAAGACCATATTAACAAGTTTTGGTGTAAATGCATCAAGCATGATATTTTTTATTTAAAGGTTTTGTGCAGATTATTTTATTTTACTTTCAAGGGTCGAATTAAACATTAGTTTGAGTCTTTTCCAGTATATCACATTTTTTATTTGTTTCAGTTTGTAGATGAATTTTTAGATTCTTTTGAAATATATAATTACAATCAAATATGTGAAGAATTTCAGACTTTTCTAATCAATGGAGATTCATCTTCAAAAGGTTTTTCGACAAGAATCCATCATGTTCTTTGTAAATTTAATCTTGATGACATGTCATATGTATTAAATCTCCTCTATGATGCTTGCATCCAGTCATATTCAATTGCAAATGATGAAGCAGTTACAAATACTATCGCTCAATTTCAAGAAGAATTGTGTTCACGGGATGAGAGGGATCCATATGAAAATGTTGAACAAGCAAGGGAGGTAGAATCTATTGAAAATGTTCATACTGACAATCAAATTGGTTTTTCCTCTGAATCATTGTATTTTCAGTCCTCGTCCATTGTGGAAGAAGATTCGATGTTGGGTCAAGGTGAATGTCCTCGTTCTCCTAACTCTTGCTCTAATCAGTATTTAAATTCGGTTATTGAAGAAGACTTAGGTGATGAAAATGATTTTAAGCATTTTAATATTCCAATGAAACTGATTAGAGATGTAGATCTGCAATTGGAAGAAGAAACATTAAACCCTCATCTACAAATTGTACCTTATCAACATGAAAGATCAAATGTTTTCCATGAAAGTTTTGAATTATCTATCGTATCATAGACAAATTTAGATGATCATATTATGTTGAAGAATTTATCACCAAAACAAAGTGAAAGTTTTAAAGAAAATGAAGATGAATGTCTTGAGAATACCATTGTTAAATATTATAGCTCAAGATATTCTTTTCATGTGCTTATTTCTGATTCCTTTTACTCTTTATATCCCGATCTCTTCTTAGATTATGGTGGATTTGATACTTTACCCATGGTATATTACTCTTTGCCACCACAATCCAATCTTTTCGATATGCCAAAATTTGGTGAAACTAATTCCAAACATAACATTTATCAAGTCAGATTTGATGCTCTTTCACTTTCATCACTCAAAAGGAAAAATGACATGTTGCAAGATGATTTTACACGATTTATTTTTGAAAAAGACAATGCACTCATCCTTATGGAAATCAAATTTTCTACATTGCATATTCATTCTTTGATTAGTTCGAATTTTAATGTTTATGCTTCACATTTTGAAACGTTCAATCTCATCAAAGGAAACGTTCAAACCAATAATCTAACTAATGTCATGAATCCTCTTATGATGTGTTCCCCACTGATATATCCATTTCATCAAAGTCATAGTTTGCATCTTAATTTTTATGACACGATCTTAGAATGGCTTGAAGATTCGTACCTAAAAAATCTTCATAATAAAGATAAAGTTGTGCTTGCTTTGTTTCTACCTAAATATCTAGGAAGTAAGCATCACATGATTTTTTTAGATCCTCCGTATGAAGAAATTGATGAACACTTAGAGAATTTCCAAGAGGATGGGGCATTTCGGCTTTGGAGGATGGTTATGTTAGGTCTCCATAATATTGATAAGTTTTCCAAACTTACTTACACTCTTACATGCCATTATGACTCATATCACGACCATATTGCAGAATGGTTGGAGGATTCATACATCAAGAAGTTTCAAAATATTGGTAAGGTCATGCTTGCTTTGTTTTTAAATGATGATGATAAAGGTAAGTATGATATATTTTTATTATTTTTCAATATACTACCATTCTTGTTAGTAATATTTGATTTTGTTTCCATTGCAGGATTGGAGTTACTTCGATGGCTACATTGGAAGCATGACTTCACTTAGTATTTTTGATTTGTTTAGTAGTTATAGTAGGTTTAGGAGTAGGTTTTCTTTCAGTTTTATTTCTTAGTTTTTCTCTTTGTAATAATGCAGTTATGAACACAAGAGGACACACCAAGAGAACCATAATATGAATGTTGTCAGGGAAGTCCACTTAAATCTTTTTCTCTCTTATTTTCGTTGAATATTTATTTTCAAAAACGCAGTATCATCATGAAAATTTTAAATGGAAAGTAAAGAAATAAGTAAATTTGAACTATCAATTCAACCCTGACCCAAGGTGCCACGAGTAGGACTGCACTCATCTTAATGATGATTTTCCTATTTTTAGTCTCTTTTATTTTTAATAATAATGCTTGGTCAAAGTAACATCTTATGCATCACTATCTTAAGAAAAGAACTTGCTTTCACATGATATTTTATATGATTTAGTTCTTCCTTTATTTTACAGTGAGATGATAGTGGATACAAAAACTCAAGTTTATCTTTGGCCAAAATAATTTCCTAAAAAGTTTTCTTTTGTTGTTTTGATTTTGTGTACTTCTAATTTTGAATCCCATTAATAAAATTTGAATTGGTTTGTTGTGTGTTTTTTTGTTTTCTTTGATTGCTTTGAATGAGTTTTCTTCTTATGTTTCTTTTTGAATCAACATATTTCTGATCAAAGAGATATTGTCAAAGGAAGCATTTATTTTAAGACTTGTGTTTTTCAAGCAATTTGAAATAAGTTCAAAGAGGTCATGATATTAAGATATAACTCAGACAATTGATTTTTAAGTCAATTGTCACTTTCATTTTGTCCTCAAATTATCTTTGCTAGAGTATTACACCAGAGATATGGTTTAAATCTTTGAGAATTACGATGATCTTTAAACTTTTTATGTCGTCCATATTCTTAAGGAAACACTTTTAAGTGCTTCCCCATTCTCTAGATGATTTCTTAAATGAAATCTAAAATCTCTAAACCATGATAAAACTTCCAGTTTTGAAAGAAAATAAATAACATTGTCAACTATTTACCTGTATTGCAATTAACCTCCAATATCACCCCTCTCTCTTTGTCATTAAGAAATCTATAATTGTATTATTATTTAAAAGTGGCATAAGAGGGTTGAAAACACTTATGTGTGGGAAGTGTGTGTAAACCCATCAGGGTACTGAACAGGCTCGCTGGTAGCGGCTAAATGCACACATGATACCAAGACAACTTTGTCGGCGTACTGAACAGGCATGTTGGTAACGAAGCAATGTCAGGTCGAGAGGTAGCAGGTATATGTTTTTAAATTAACTTTTTTGGAAGTATACATCATGTGGATACAACTATTGGATGGGATTAAAGCATTTGAGTGGGTTAAATGACATCCCTGTCGAGGCTATGGACGTCTTCTAGCAACAGTGGATCTGTCAACGGTATTGAAGTTCTTTTATAAACATCGTGACTCTTTGATTAAGACATTATTTCAGGTTATAATCCCCTGCAAAACAAAATTCTATTGTCTGGTTATAACATTGAGCTTATCTTAATACTATATGGTCTCAGAGTGAATTTATTTCAGGGAGCTTAAATCATTTTTCAAGTCTTATTATTTTCTTCCTAAGATGAAATATTACCAGATCAGAGATAATTGCTTCACCCAGTAAGTTGCCATTTTTTGGGCCCCAACAACTCCCCCTATAATTTTACAAAATTTAAAGGGCCCCTATTAGAATCCCGATAATTATAATGAGCTACAGAATCAACCTTTTCAAATAGTTCCATTCCTTGGCTTGCTTTGAGACAAACTTAAGACATTCACTATAGTTTGAGACATTCATTACAAGAGTATATGTCAAAAGTTAGAAACGAGCATAAAAATCATAATTTAAACAAAAACGTTAATTTTTATCAAATGTTTACTTTCGTTTAAATTATGATTATGTGATCATTCTTTTGTTCATTAGGAAGTTTGACTATTTTGAATAATGTGTTCAATACTTCATCAAATAATATCTTGGTTGATTTCTCATTTTCATGAAATCATTTGGTGATGTTAATTAATTAAAAAAAAAAATCATTTTGCATCTCATTTCAAAATAATAATAATCAAAGAATTATCTATCATTTGTTTGATTTTGTAAAAATCTAAAATTAATTTTTTTCTCCATTAACTTGAAGCTTCTAGATCATATTTGAAATGAAATTATAAATAATGTTTGTTTATAAGTTATAGTTAGTTTAAATTCATTTTTTTTTTCTAGATTTTGTTTTATTCACAATTTTTTGGCTATTAATTTAGGTTTCTTTTTGTTTCACAGGTTTCTATTATCAAATATTTGATACGGATCTGATCATGGCTTGATTTTATTATCCAAATACGTTCAATATGATTGATCCAAAAATAATTTTGGATTGCTACAAAAAACTTTATGAGCAACAACAGATAAAATTTGGAAAGGCGTCAAGATCAGACAAGCGATTTTGCAGAACTGATTGCAGCCAAACCGTGAGGAATTAGAAGAAACGGTTAAAAACCCAGAACCCAAATGGACCCATTTACCTTCCACATAGATATTTTCCCAAACAAATGCATGATTTGAGAGATACTTGGGTCTCGTTTAGAGACAAATTTTATGTGGCGGAAATTAATAGTGACGCCCAGACTGTTCATTCATTTTATAAATATATGAGAAAGATCAGAGCCATAGGGGATGGAAGAATTGGAGAGGAGGATTTTAATCCTTTCTCTTTTGTATATTATTTCTTTTGTAAACTTTTTATTTCTTTTCAAATGGAGTAATGGATGGCTTTATTATTTCCAGGTTGCTTAATGGCTTTTGTCGTGTAAGTAAAATGGTTTTATTTTCATTATAATATATTCATATTCTTTGAATAATTTATTATAAATTGATTTAAATAGCTTTAGTCTTTTTTATCAATACATGGTTAATTATTATCATTTATGTATTAATTTTTCCAATCTTTAAAGTCTATTATCCAAACAATTTCTTCTAGGACTACAGAATGGACAAGTGATTCCAAAAACTTAATAGAATGGCATATATGCATTTTGGCTTTAGCCTTTTGTTTATAATGTTGTTATTTATGTTTTTCTAATCCCGTTACATGTGCCGGTCTGATATCTTTAGATTAAATGATCTGTGATGTGTAGGAGGTTTATATTATAAATACCATCTATCATTTGCTTCATCAAAATACAAATGTTGTGATTATATATTCAATTTAAATAATGAGATTTATCTTTGAGTTTTAAAT
>ML820357.1:86636-106427 GCA_009831015.1 Picea engelmannii
CACATGTTCATGTTTCATTAATTTTTTTTTGCAAGATTCTTTAAATTTATAAAAGAAAAACAATAAATATTTTTATGTGCTTTCTTTATCTGCTTCCTAGAAGCAATCATTTTTCACATCGATTTTCATAAGTTTCGATTAAATCTTGCATCTTGTAAATCATGTAAATAAACAAGACTTGTATATATTCTTCTTAAATACAACTACTATAGTTACACTTGAACATATGTACATATATATAGTGTGTTTAGTAATTAGTTAGTTATTTCCCTCTTTTATTCGTTTCTTTTGGGATTCTTAGATTGGCTAACGGAGCCATTAAACCCATCAGAATGAGTTACACCAAACGGATTGGGTTATTTAGACAACCCCGGACCAGACTCGCTCTTCCAATTGATGGACGGTCAATTTCGCCCGTCAACAAGCTCTTACTGAGCCTCTTAGATATTCCCCTTTACACACTCAGAATCATGAGAATTTGAGCTTTCAGTGGCCCATAGTGGTAAGTGTTTTTAATATCTCCAGGTCTAGGGGCATTCACATGCCCACATTGGAAATTTATGGTGGAGGAGTCCATCTTCCCATATTGACTACACCTATCAAAATCTATCCCATCATGCAAATATTAGGTGGAGGCATATTTCCTCCCATGTTTGTTCCTAATAGTGGGGTAGGAACCCAACCATATACTTAGTATGGTGGGGGGTGATTTTTCCTTTAGAATTCCATTAATCGGGATGTCTCGTGTCATGGACACTATTCCCTTGGTTTTCCCTAATGTCAACCATGTCTGTGGGGAGTTCGCCCACTCTTGTCTATGCCTTCCCATTCGATGGTGGGAACATCCTCACATTAGTGTCATCACTTAGAAGTGGATCCTTTCCATATTTTGGGTTTCCCATTGGAAAATTTCCTTCTGAAGGTTTTGGAAACCCAATGGACGAGGTTTTTCCATTAATGTGGATGCTAATGGGAATAAATTCTTTCCTATATTTTCGCAACCATATGAGTAGATCTTTTCCATATATTGTGATTCCATTAGGGAGTAATCACTTCCAGAACTTGGGAAATTCGATGTATGGAAGTATTCCTTCTTGGGTTTAGGTTTTTTCCATCTCTAGTCAATATTTTGACATCAAGTGAACAATCATCTTGCACTTGGCGCTATTTATTTGCCAAGCAATATTTTTGTGAGTACCAACCAAATGATGAGGCACAACGCCAGAAGTTGGAACTAAGCTATGCAGGAAACACTTTCTTTCTTATTAATGTTGGATCTCCTATATTTAATAAATCTCACTAATGAATTTATGCTTCAAGATCCCAATTGGCCTCCAGTCCCTATCAAAGTTCTCTCAGATATTTCAATTTTTGGAGGGAAAAATTGTCGAGCATCTAGGCAATCACATGTTGAATTTTCATTTATGGTGCTCATAGAACTCCCTGATGGATGATTCCATTAGGATGAGACTATTTTAACATAACCTAATTGGGTAGTGACAAAATGGTGCATTGAACTCACATGATATTATTTTCACACTTTTGATTCTCTCGCTTTGACATTTCTTAACCATTTCCAATTCCATGTTCAATACGAATCAGGGAATGAGTTGTTGTCTTCCTTTTGAAAAGATAATGTCACACACATATTTGATAACATTTAGTAGTGGAAAAGTTGAAATCATATTATTAAATCTCAAATACCTCAAGAATTCTTGTTAGAGTGATTATTGAAATCCCTACCACCATACATTTCAAAGGATTTCATCCTATTAGGGGTTACAACATAAGAAAAGGAAATTTTTAGAGCCCAATAGTTAAATTTGGTCTAATATTTTTTTTTGTAAGTAAGATTTGTATAAAAATCCTTCACAAAGCAAGAGTTACAGTGTCATCAAAAGTTCTGGACTGTAGGAGATGAACTGCCCCAAAGGGAAACCAGTTCAGCCAAGCGGTTAAAGTAAAGCCTATTATCTTAAGGTACCAGTCTGAAAATGACATAATCTTAAACATAAAAATTCCAATCCCCTGTGGGAGACCGAAACAACATGTCAACTAACCCTAATACAAAAACAACATACAAAAGAGGATCATAAACAAAATTCAAACATTTTTCTAAACTTGCATGAATACAACTGGGCAGGTCAAGTGGAGGGCTTGTAGCAAGGCCATGCATCCCCAGAGGTGTCGTTGATCATTGGGTCCATGACTGGTGATGCTTCCTCTTCGACCAATGTCCCTCCCTCCTCCATGGTCTCATGTATGTCTGTGCCTGAGTCGACGTTGCCTCCAACCCCTTCCTCTTCAACCATTGACCCTCCCTCCTCCATGGCCTTGTGCATGGAAGCTCCTGTGTTGACGTCACCTCTAGCCCCTTCCTCTTTGACAATCGTCCCTTCCTCCTCCATCGGCTCATGCATGGTAGCACATGTGTCATCGTCGACTCCAACTCCTATGTCGTCTACTCCATTAGCCCATGTATCATCTTCGTTTCCATCCCCTGTGGTGTCGCTCTCTCCTAGTGTTGAGAGGCATGCCCCCTACAGAGTTGAGAGAAATTGCAAGAGCGTTGAAGTCTTCCTGTCCAGGAGTTCCATTCAAACCGCAGGTCATCTAGGCCTTGCCACAATTCAGAGACCATACCTTGCAGAATTGCAAGGATGTCCTACAATTGTGAGCCTTGTATTGAGTCTGAGAAGGATTGAGGCCCTGTTTATGGTCCCAGGATTTCTATTTGGGATCCAAGGTGAGGCTGACTGGTTGAAAGATCTAGCTGGACTAGTGCACTCGCCAATGAGTTGGGTGGAATTGGAGGAGGTGGAAGCAAGGTGGAAGCTAGGTTGTATGAGGGTACCAGGTTAAAACCCAGAGAATTTTCGGAGATGGAAAACCATTCCAACCGGCTTGCGAAGGGGGAGGAGATGGACGAGAGGTTTTGAGTGCTTTGTCCAGACTGCGACTGAGAATATGGAGAGGAAGGTGAAGAAGGTGACGAGATCCAAGATGGTGTGGGAGGGGGTCAAAGAGCCACACGTGACCGACTGGGCTTCCAGGCTGAGCCACGCTTGGATTTTCCCCTTTGCCTTGGCGTGCCTGAGACATTGAGGGGATTTGTAGGCACTTGAAAGAAGCACATATAGCGGAAGTGAAGCTCCGAAGAGTGCAGGTCGTAGGAGGTCTCATCTAAGGAAGATAACCACTGCGGATGCACCTGGTAGAAGTCATGGTGCCGAGAGTGTTGAAGGAGGAAAGCGCGCACGAGCAGAGTATATTCAAATTCATCGCTCTGAGCCATCGATAGGAAAGCGAGATTAGGCCAGGTTCACTGAGAGTAATGGTTCCTAGACCTACGCGAGTTTGGCTTAAATGCATGAGGGTGGCGGGAGGGTGTGACACACACCTGTCAGATGGATATTTTGATGTTGGTCACCTCGCGTCCTCTCCTGATGACATTTGTCCCACACTGGCACCCCATCTGGGGAAGATTTGGTCTAATATTAATATATGGTTTTATACGATATCTTTCCTAATACCTTGAGGTAAGAAATGTACCCCATGAAACATAGTCCTAGATCGCATGCTAATTGCATGGTGGGTTTCGTAGAGAATGCTCTGGCTAGTCAAGTGGGAAGCTAGATGAGACAAGTGTCTCTACATCCACCTACAGATTTGTAAGCCACTACCTCTACCTATGCCTCTCTTTAACTCCAATTTCCACAACATCCAAACACCTAATCCTAAGGGTAACCATCAAAATAGACTAGAAAAAAAATAACAAAAACTAGAAACGAGGTTGGACGAAATAACACAAACAAAAGTAATAATGATTACAAGGGTAAGAAAGATAAAGAAAATTCAAATTCCCTTGAACAATTTGTAAGGAATATCATCTAACACATTAGTACCTTGATATTGAGGACACCCAATGAGTCTTGGTGTAGTGAGATGCCCACCAACAACTGATTGTGTTGAATATCCCTTTCCTCCTCATGCTCAATAGTTGGTTATTGGATTCTAGAACAACCCTGCACCTCGATAAGGGAGAAACCAAGGATCCCCTTAGCAAGGTGGAAACTCAACAAATATTTACATGTGTGAATGAGAAATGAAACTCCATACCAAGGATTGTAATGATGAAGCCTTTGACTCTTATTTAAAAGGGAAAGAAATTGCTTCTCTTGAACCAAAAAATCCTCTCTATATAGAGAGGCCAATGATCAAAGTAATGTTGCACATGTCTAAGGGCTTGCTCGAAAGGTCAATGCAAAATCCAAATTCCAACAAAACGGGAATTGAACCTCTCGCTATTATCACAAAAGGAACACAACCTACCCTTGGTAAGGAACAATTCAATCAAGGGTAACTCTACACCATCTGTCTAGTGTTTAGCTCCGTGAAAAATCCAAGAAAGCATAGTCACAGACATTGACCAACCGAATAAAAAATGTTCCCTTGGTGAGAGGGGTGATCAAACCATTCTTCCATCCTGTAGACCCCCAAAATAATAAGAAGTACTCCGTGAGAGTGGTGATAGAACAACTTATGCAACAAGAGTCAACCAATGAGAAATAATCCAACCTTTGTTTCTCGAGCCACCATGAAGGATCTAGACTAAATGATCTCACACATTCAATCTTGTAAAATTAGGTACAATCTAAAAATTGAAAGTATAATTCTAAATCTCCCTCTTCTTCAAGACGAACAAGGATTTGGGTGTGGGGGAGATGTTGCAGGGCCTAATCGATTTTGTCGACTAGACCCACTAGTTGACCAAGAGTTTTCATTCGACTGTGAAAGTAAGTTGAATATGAAAATGTAATTCGATTGAGTGCTTGGTAGGGTTGAATGACCAAGGTAGTTAAGTAGTTGTAATTACCTTCCAATTCACTCAAGGTATAAATGCATGAGATACTGAATGTAAACATTTTGTGGTATTGATCATAATAAATATACTTGTTGTTGGTCTTAGAAATACTTTTCTTTTCCTTATCTTCTTTTGTGTGTGCTCATGTATGTTTTTTATAATGCTATGTTATGTTGTTAAAGTATGTTGTTAACTTCTCCCTATAATCCCATAGATTACAACACCCACTTACCCATGACCTCTTTGTTATCATGGAAGGGAAATGATGAGTTGTAAAAGAGAAGTTGTTCCTCATTGGATCGGCGGTGAATCGATATTGTGCACACTTTGATCTTCCTATCATGGGGTGTCAAGGCAAGATGCACATGTTGTCTCATTTGGAAAAAATTATACACCCAACATTAGATTAGTAAATATTGTATATGATAGGATATACACCCTTCCATCTAAAATTCTTCAAATCTAAGAGTGTATATCCTAGGAGATAATGTAATTATTATTATGTCATTAGGTTCTTATTGATTTCCATTTAATCCCCTCTCCATCAATGACATGGATAGAAGGATCTTGAGGCACAAGGCATAGAAATACATTGGAGCATGGATTTTGGAAAGTGTAGTTGAAAAGTGGATTGGGGTCCAAAAAATTGCCTCATTCCTTTGGGCCAGACACATGTGAAATATTTATTGGCATTTGTAAATGGTGAATGAAATGATCAGATTTGGAGGGTAATTCTTAATATCAATTTGAAGGGTATATATTCATCCAACCTTTTTCTGATGAAAATTTGGTGCAATTGTACTTCAATTGACAATATTATATTAGGTACACAATTTTAAAAAAAATCTTCATTTTTTTTTAAATTTTAAAAATTAACCAAACACCATATAGATAAGTTGTAATTTCAATGGAAATTAATAATAAGCATACATTTTAATTTCAAATGTAACCTTTGATGGGTTATATGTACACTAATAATAATAATAACTGGTAAACATTGAGCCACTTTTTCTTTGGAGGGATTTCAAAGTGTTACGAAAGACAATATAAAACTTTGAACACAATGACATAATCAAACTCTTTTTTGGACTCCCATATAAGAGAGGATGCATTCTATGTTTTCATATCTATATCATGAATGATACATCTTGGATTCATATCTTGAGCATATCTCAAACCCTCTTAACCATGGGATTCATATTCATTGTAGATTTCATTACAAAAGAAAAAAAATGTAATAGATCTTGATGCCTTTGTTGAAGGGTGATATTTGTATCTAGATTCAAAATATTATAAGAGAAAAAAAAAAGACCCTACATTTTTTATAGGCCTCTAAGAAGATGAATATATAGAGTTACTACATCTATTACTTATTATTTAGGCTAATATGTCTATGGTTTGGATCTTCCCAAAGGAAATTACTCATCACTTGGACCACCAAGTATGTTATTTTTATTGACAATATTTTCTGTTCACTTTATTTCTCAAACAATGGAAAATGCATGCCAAAGTGGGTGTTACTACCTAATCCCTAATGCATAAGTTTAATGATAAAAAAAATTAGGTTACCTTCTCCTTATCTTTCTTAAGAATCCCACCTAGGCATAAAAAATCTTGCTAAAAGCATTATTGCTACAAAGAATATTGTCTCCTTGATCTTGGGCTTGGGATTAGATAGAGGGAAAGGGAACTATGTGGCATTCTCAAAATATTTGACATTGATCATCACACTAATAACATTTTTTCTAGAAACAACAAGAAGAAAGTGAAATAGTGTGATAGATAAAGATGCATAGAATTGGAAATATGGGAGTGGTTGTTCTAGAGAACAAAATTCGATGATGCAAAAAATTGAACTGAAAAAAATCATAATTCTCATTGATGTAATCCCAATTGTAGGTTTTGTAATATTTACAAGTTTCATTATGTGCAAGTTCATTTCTAAACTTAATTAAGAACATACAAGTTAGAAAATTTAAATGAACTTAATAGATTATTCAACCCAAATAAAATCATTAAATAGTTTTTTGTAAAACAAAGAAAAACTATTCATTGTATTTATGGCTAGATTGATTAAACCTATACAAGATGGTTGGATTGTTGAGAGATTCACATTTAATTATTAAAAAAAAATGTTCTTGTTATCATGCAATTTGTACTTTCCCAAAATCCAAAGGCAAGTGAACAATAAATTGGCGTAACAGGAGGTTGTCCTATCATTGTCACCTAAATAAGACACCTCTTTCTCTTTAGGGGTAGTACCCCAGGGGAGAAAATCCCAAAGGTTTTTATAAGATGAAGCAAAGATTTGTTTAAGTGTACTTGCCCAGAACAAGACAACAAGAAAAACACTATTTGCAAGTACCAATTGATATTAGTGCTTCATAAAACCATTGACTTTGAATAAAATCATAAGCTGATATAAAAGATGAAGCAACATAAATATTTATTACAGAAATGTATGTATAGCAATAGCTTCACAATTATGCCTTAGTAAGGCTTCAATAATGACCAAAAATGATAACCTAAAATTGGCAATATGCGAGTATTTGTCAGAAGCAAAGAAGGCAATGTAAAATCAGCTCTAACACTTGCTTTTAAGATGCTTTTACTGTTGTCATAGATGGTTGTAGCTATCGTTTGTAACAACAGAAAGACAATTAGTGAGTTAGCATAATATAAGGTTAGAAGTGGTTAGTAGATATCTTGAAGTAGATGGTTTGAAAGTTGTTTTCATCAATCAATCAATTGTGAGGTATGAACTAGTGCCTTTAGGGTAAATGGAGTCACTTTTACAGCGACAATATTTGGAAGAAACAAATGATAATGGGTGAGCTAAATACAAGAGGGAGGATGGTTGAGGTGTTAGTAACCTAAGGACTCAAACATACAAAACCCTAGAAAGGAAAAAGCTACTAGGAAGTAGGTAACCCTAGGCCCTAGTGATTTTCCTTCTTCTTTAGGTCAAGCTTGAAATAAAATGAAATCCTAATGAAGCAATAGTACTAGAGAGATACTAAGGGAGGGCTCTAGTATATGCTTCAAATGGAGGTATCTTCTAGCAAAATCAAGTAGGTGGAGAGCTATTAAGAGAAGGACAACAACATGTGCTTTTCTCTTAGGGTTTCACACTAGCAATTTCATAATCTTATAAATGAAAAGTAAAATATACCATAACCATTCAAAGAAACAAGGATTTCATATTTCTACTTACATTTACCAAGAACAATCTAGTCACAAGCCCTAGTTGAAGACTTTCCACTATGAAAATGAAAAAATTCACCAATAAAAGCTCCCTCCAAGAGTTGTGCACCACTTAGTTCAACCAATAAGCCTTAAAAGAGGTCGAATTACAAACCTCTCACTTGTGTGAGTGAAAGATGATGAATAAAAATGAGAGGTTGGTCTCTTATTTATACAATACATAAGACCTTTAATTACATTTTGGGTCTAAAAAGGACAACATGGCCATTTTACATCAAAAATCTAATTTTACATAAAATTGACAAATAAAACCCTAATTTCATATTTTTAGGGTGACGTCATGCCCTTCCTAGGGTGACGTTGGATCACCTATTGGAACGCTAGGCTTCCAAAGTGAAACGTTGTGACTCAAAACCCCTTAGGAACTTCCACACGTGCCAACCAAAGTCATCCTCATGTTGAATACCCCAACTGGATGACATCAAGGTTTTGAATGATGATGTCAGGGGAATTTAAGGGCCAACATCATGGTGTGAGGGAAATACCCCCATGGGTCTGGGCCTGCCAAAGTTCCTCTGGTGGAACATCCTCCCTTTTCTCTGGTGCAAGCCTTCGGTATCCCTCTACCCCTGGTTGGGATTTCAACATCCATTTGGTGAGATTTTAGCCCTATGGAGGTCCAAGATAATCATCTCCCCATATGTACCTATCCGTCGGGCATGGTCCTACAAAAACAACAAGTACACCCTCCATGGGATCATAAGTCACGGGGATCATAGCAATGCCAATCACAATTGATAATCAAGTTACCCAAACATGTGCATAAAACCCCCCTTTTCCCAGACAAGTGCTCAAAGACATTATTCTATTCTACAAGACATGTTTGGAGAGGATTTCAAGATGTCCTATTGGGATAATTCTCCTTAGGTGTGGGGTGTTTCTAGTTGAAGACCAATCTAGGTCATGTAAATGCATAAGATGGTGTGGGGGATGTTTGGGCAAGGGGTATAGTGATAATAGGGAAATGTAGTTCTTACCCATGGGTGCCTCTGTAGAGGGTGAGATGCACCTTGTCATGGATGAAATTGTTTCCTAGCCCATTCAATTCCTTTTTACTCTTTGTCTTATTGATTTTTTCTTTCAACAAAATAGCTAGAGGACACTGCCCTAACATGGTGACCAGTGGTGACAACGTTACCCACAATCATTTCATGGAGATGAGAAGGTTGGCTCGTGCTGAGACCTCCTTTCGCTTGGATATGCCACTAAGAACCAGTTCCATGGTGTGGTGACCAGATGAATAGTAGTGTCATACCGCTACATGCCCATGGACCTAATAAGCTGGCTCATAATGAGAGCCCCCATCCACCAACTAAGTCTTGAGTTTTATTTTATTTCATGGGTCCCCCCCTTTTTCTTGCTGAGAAGGCTTTTATTTCTTTCTTAGGGATCCCTGGGAGAAGCATCTCAAAGTTTGATCTTGTATTTTAACTGTTTACAACTACTTTTACCCTTTGGGCCTTTATCCCCTTCTTCCCACAAGGCAAGGTACAACTCTTACTAGCTTGGAAAATCCCATGCGAGAACCAATGTAGGGGATAGATGAGAGGGAAAATGATGAAAAAGTGATAGGTATGGAAGGAAAGGATGATGACCATTCATAGACCCACTCGGTGGAAAATCATTCCTAAGGGAACCAACTTATCACCCCCAAGTATGGACAAGTTAAAAGGCATAATGTCCAAGAAAACGTCATGAAGAAAAAGAGAATTAAATGCACATATTCAAATGATTTGAGAATCAGAGTGACAGAAACCATGATACCCGGGCCCATTACCTCATGGAGCAAGACCCACTGATACTTCAGAACCAGGCTAGTGGACTGGATGTTGTTGTTGTTGATAGATGGGAGGCACTAAAGAAAGGATAGGCCCTCCAGGGACAAGATCAATTCAATATAACTCTCGGTACTCTATGTCTAGGACATGTGGGCCTTAAGACATAATCTCCTTATTTATCTTTACGATAGATGATAACAGTTCCCATTAAGTTTATATGATGATAATGAGGATGCAATAAAACAACTATGAATCTACATGTTAGATACCTTTAGAGAGATGGAATATGTGAACTTGAAGAAAGAGAGATGACCTAAATTTTATTGGGTTTTCTCAATGTCTATTGTTTTCTCCTCAAAACTGTCATTGAGCTACACATTTGTAGTTAATATTACTAATAAGTTCCCAAATACATTACAATTTACACTCATAAACAATGAATAATTTTTTTGGTGTTTTATAGAACCACTTGAATGGAGGCAAATGATCCGCAAATGAAATACTTATACCCTAACCATTTCACCAACAATTAAACCTTTATAATACAATTATAATTTTAGCTCTCTTCCACTAATGGAAACTCGGCCAACCACACCAAAAGTTGAGTCGATCAGATACAAACCCTTCGACCACCCACAAGTCGAGTTGACCAGATAACAAGGATGTTGACTATCCATAAGTTGATTTGACCCAAAGACAAGCAAGTTGGCTGTGCATAAGTCGGTTCGACCAAAAGAAAAGCATGTTGACTGTCCACAAGTCAAGTCCACCAAGAGAAAGATACTCAACCAACCAAAGAGGATATCTAGTATATTGGCAAGTGTAGACGATCAAATATAGAATAGGAAAATGACTCGGGTGGAATAAATCAATGAATGGTGAAGAAAAACATTCAAGGATGGGTTGGGTTGACCAAGAATGGAGATAATTTCTCAAAGGGTGAATTGTTTCCTTCTACATGTGTTAATATGATCAAATTAGGAAAGGGGTATTTCATAGGATCACTTCACCCACGGGTCGATTATTTCCTTTCACGTGTGTTAATATGATCAAATTAGGAAAGGTAATAGGAAAAACTTGAATCATGTTTTACATTATCAAATTAGGCAAAGGTAGTAGAAAAACTTGGAATTGTGATATTCTTTTTAGGGATGTATACAAATCTCTTGTATTCATTTCTTGTAGATCCATATTTTGTAAATCCATAAAAAGAGTGCATGTCCTGTAAATTACAAAATATATTCACAATTTGAAGCTCTTCCTATTATTCCCCCACATTGTTTGGAAATTCAAATTTTTGGGTAGAAGTTCTAGTTTTAAATAAAGCAGTCTCATTTTTTAGAGATGACATATCTAACTCTCATTTGTCATGGGTACGAAAGATTTAGGTTTTTCCCAACTAATTTGTGGTTGAATGGATGACATTGAGACTATAGAAACAAACTCTAATTTAGGTTTTCATTATTACTAATGATATATGTATATTTAATGATATTTTTAAATACATTGTTACATATATTCATCTAATGCAGGGCAATCAATTAATCTCCTTACATCACAGAGGAGTGTGCAGGAAAGATGCGGTCGGTCTAAGAGGTTTTATCGACAAGAGGTCCACAGGAACCGTCTGATCCTCCTTTTCCAGATCAATTATTGCCAACGATGTTAGGACCAATGTGACAATGGGAGTTTTGTGCCCTAAGATTTAACTTGGCCCCTTGAATCCAAAAATTGAGAAAATTCAGAGAAAAATTCAAAACCTATCCACTAGGGTTCTTTCCCTAGCCACACATTTGCATACTTGGAGTTGTCACAATGTTTCCAATGGTGCATTGTGTTGACTAGAGTTGAGTGTTCTTGACTATCATCCATCCATATAGCTATGTCTTTTGGTACATCCTTATACGTAGTTGTCTAGGCTTGATCCCTCAACTAGATCTCTCTCGAGAATGGAGTGGTAAGATCATTGGAATCGACTATGAGTTTATAAATCACTCGTATACTCATCTTTGATTCACTTGGGAGATGAGATTAAATTTGAAACGTCATCCAAAAATGACATCACATGCGTTAATTGAAACGTCTTCCATGGAATGCTTCACACCCGTAAAAACCAAAATGAAACATGTGCCCCAATATGAGACTTGCAATGAGTGGAAATGAGGTGTGAAGCGTGAGGTAGTGCCTACTAATCACCCACACATGGAAATAAAGCATTATATAGATATTAATCCTTTCTAATCATCTAAACATGGAAATTAGGTGGTCAGGAAGTAATTTCTTAATATGATTAAGTAAATGTGAAAAAATAAATAGATTAAAGGATGCATTAATAAATGCAAGAAAGTTATGAACATTAAATATCATAAGTTATGAAAATTAAATAACATTCATTGATTTGAAGCATATACCAACATATTTCTGACCATAAGACTAGAATTTGTAAGTTAAAAGGTTGATTAATCCATCAATTCCAATAGGGAGATGCTTATCATTGTAATAATACAAGCAAAGGAATTGAGGGTAGTGAGAATGCTATCGGCGTATGAAATCTTCACAAATATTTATACAAATGTGTATTGATTTGAACTATCGCTACATTGAATGCCTTGATGGAAATCGAGAATCCCTTGGAGTTGAGCACACAGATTGAACATAGAGCCAACTATGGTTACAACCAAGGTTGCAGTGAAGTTGGGAGCTGTCGTTATAGATTCTACATAATCCATGATTGATGAGTGATTTATTATGATCCACTACCTAACTAATATCGTTAGATGGTGGAAGCAAGTGTTGGAAGCTGCTTGCCGCTAAATGTGGAGGATACAACTGTAATCTTGGATTGGGTCGGTTGTCTGTGAGGTCGATAGTGATTGTGGGAAATAAGATCGAGGTCGATATTCTAGAAATGTGGGGTCTAAATGTGTTTCCTACTACAAAATTTTATATATTCCTCTCCTCACCAGTGAGCTGGTTGGACAAGCCAACATGCATAACAACCATATCCAAAGGACTTAGAAAATGAGAGTGTTCTCCTTCATAGGTTGTTAATACAATCGTCGATTCTTGAGAGAATATTTTAACCTTCTCATAATCTGCCATCATTTTAACATATTTATATTAGTAAACAAGCTTGTATGTATTTCATAGTTAATGAGGGTAGCAGAAGTAGATTTCTTTATGGAAAAGGATGAAATCGAACCTGTTTTTTAACTGTGCAACTGGGTTCCATAGTACATCTATAATAAGATCTCAGATATCGATTGTTTCTTGTCGATGTTTTCCTTTATTTTCTCCATCGTCAACCATCACTTATCTATTTAATGTTGATTATACTAGCACAACCACATAACCTATGGTTGATCAATGTCGATAGGAAATTATCTTGTAGCTATTGTGGCACAAAATGTGGAGCGAAAGCTGTCCACTCACACATGATTGGTAAAAAGGTGGAGTGCATTGGTAAAAGAATGCAGAAAGTTGGTAAAAATGCATGTAGATTGGTAAAAAGGTGGAGCGGAAGGAACCCACTTAGCTATGATGCGACACGTACCCATGGCACCGCTCCACTCATAGATCAAAGCACACGTGGTAAGGGAAGTGGGATGACATCCCAGTAAAAAAAACCTAAATAGAAAAAACCTAAATGCAGTAAAAAACCTAAAAAACCAAAGCATAGTAAGAAACTTAAATGCAGTAAAATACCATTGTTTTTTTAATCACCTTAATCACCCATTTTAATGATGAACGAACATGTTTTTTCATGCAATGAATTTAATGCTTGAAATCACAACCTTTCATTCATTGTGACGATGAAGAATATTTAGAGAAATGAAATCGTGTCCATTAAAATCCCATATGTAATTAAAAGGCCATTAATTCTGGTAATTTCCAATAGGTGTACGCCTATCGACATAATCACTGTCTTCTTAGGATTTTTTCATATACAATGGTAGTAATTAAAATTGATGGGTATTTATTCGTTTTCTCCTTAACTGAAGTGATTAAATTTGATGGATATATATTCATTTCTCAACGATTTTAAAATATGAATATTTTAATATTGACATTTTTAAAATAGGAATGTTAGTACTCAAGTTTATTTAATTCTTAAAACGTGTAAATTGAAATTATATATATATATATATATATATATATATATATATATATATATATATATATATAATTAAATTATAACAATTATCAAAATTTATTAAAATGGATTTGGAAAGATTTTAAGCAAATTTTTTTTAGGGTTTTAGTGTTGGGTTCTTGGGCAGAAAAATTGAGACTACATCCGTTGAAGCTGAGAGAGTGTTTTTGAGGCCTACATGCCCTACCTCCGATGGGGGTTAGTCGGTAGTACTGTTTTGTAATTCAATAATGATTTTTCTTGAGTAATATGGATGATTTTCTATGTGAATGAATTGTTTTCTGACTAAGTTTAAAAGTTGTTCTTTTCAGTTATGTCAATTCCTTGTAGCATAGGTGACTACATCAGACCAGGATCAAAGTAAACCATGATTTCCCAAAGGGGATTCCATCTAAACTGGGGAATAAGAGGAAAGAGAAATGCAAGGAGGAGAGAAAATATACAAGAAGAACTACTTCAAAGGTTAGAGGCAATTGAGTATAAGGTGCCTCATGAGGATTCTAAGGAATAAATAGAAGTTCAAAGGGGTCAGGTTGGAACTATAGATTCCATGGAGAGGATTATTCATGATATAGCCAAACAAGGAACGAGAGATAAGGTTGAATTCCGTGATTTTAAAGGTTAATTGAATCCAAAATTGTTCATGGATTGGATTCAAGATTTAGAGAAATACTATGATATGGAAGGAATAGAGGAAACTGATCCATGAAAGGTCAAAATTGCATCATAAAAAATGAAGTCTCATGCTACTCTATGGCGGGAGAACCTCCATAATGTTAGGAAAAGATAAGGGAAAGAGAAGATTAGAATATGGAAAAATATGCTAAAACTTTTGAAGACTAAATTTATTCCCTCAGATTACCAGTGAAGGCTTTTTAGGGAGTATCTAAATCTAAAATAGAAGGAGTTATCTATACCTTATTTTACTGAATAATTTTGGAGGTTTCCAACCGGGATTAGTTTGCATGAGGATGATGAGCATGCAAATATAAGATACATCAATGCCTTATATTTCAACTCCAATTTGAGTTGGCCCTACTCAAAGTGAAATCTATGGATGAAACATATCAACTCAACTTCAAAGAAGAGGAACAATTAAATAGGTGAGGCAAAGCAACAATCAAATCGAGTGGAAACAATTTTAGTAAAGGAAGACGAATTTCTTCCAATCCTACCAACAAATAAGAACCAATGGATACTGTTAAGAAAGGCTTGGAAGGTAGGGGAGCCTCCAATAATAGGGGACAAGGGAGACCATTTTCTGGAAGTTGGAATTTTTTGAAGTGTTTTATATGTAGTGAACTCCATAAGGCTATATATTGTCCTCAAAATACCAAAAGGGTGATGGTAACCCAAGACAGAGAAGGAGAAGATATCTTGACATAAGAAGTTGAAGCAGAGAGAGAGAGGACAAAATATGATGTTGAGGAGGACCTTGATATTTGGGAACAAAGCAACCCTAGAAGTAGATTGAAAGAGGAAGAGTTGTTTAAAAAAATTGCAAGTGTGATGGCAAGGTGTGCAAGGTGATTGTAGATCTAGAGGATATACCAATAATCTGGTAAGTATAGAAATGGTGCAAAAATTACAACTTGCTTGCATTCCAAAATCACATCCCTATAGTATTTCCTAGTTGAAAAATGATCATAATGTGCTTGTAAATCAATATTGCCTTGTTGACTTCAAAATTGGTCCTTATGAAAAAAAGTGTTACGTGACATAGTGAAAATGGATGCTTTCCATTTACTATTGGGTAGACCTTGGCAATATGATGAAAATGTAGTTCACCATGCAAGAGAAAACACCTATTAGATACAACAAGAAGGACAACATCGTATCTTGAATCCTTTTATAAGAGAAGAATCAAATGAATTAATAGTTCTATCCTTGATCACAATGGTTTGGAAGAATTTTTCCAAAGAATCCAAGGGTGATATTTTATATCTGTTATACCTTCAAAAAAAAAAAAAAAATTATATCAACAAACAATCCTACTAGAGGTGCATAAATTACTTCAACATTATCCACATTCATCACCATCCAACCTACCAACTAGTTTACCTCCTTCAAGAGATATTACCCATCAAATTGATCTAGTTCCTGATGCCAACCTTCCAAATCAGGCTCTGTATAGGATGAGTCCTCTAAAAAATGACGAGGAAAATTACAGAATTATTGGAAAATGGATTTATAAGGGAAATCATGAGACCATATTCCACAACTATCCTACTCTCTCCCAAGAAGGGAGGAAAGAAATGGAGATTATGTATGGAATATAGAGCCATTAACAAAATCATTGTGAAGCAACTATATCTTCTACCAAGATTGGATGACATACTAGATTGTTTTTCAAGTGCTAAGATCTTCTCCAAGATTGACCTCATAAGTGGATACCATCAAATTCAAATTCATGAAGGTGATGAGTGGAAGATTGCTTTATAACCCAAGGATGGTTTATTTGAGTGGATGGTGATGTCATTTGGATTATCCAATTCCTCAACTACCTTCATCCAAACAATGAATTAGATGTTTAGATTGCACATTGGAAAACTTATCATAGTCTATTTTGATGAGATCTTGATTTTTAGTAAAAGTGTGGAGGAGCATGTAGAACATTTGAGAAAGGTACTTGGCATACTTTAGGTCTTATCTTCCAAAGAATATTGGCCTAATATAAGAACATTTTAGCCTAATATAAGAAGAGATGTGAACATGTTGTGTCAAATAGAAAAAGGAGGACAACAAAATACAAGCCTTTATATGCCCTTATTTGTGCCAAAGGAATCATAGATTGATATTTCCATGGATTTTGTCTTGGGACTACCACGAACCCAAAAGGATCATGATTCAATGTTTGTAGTAGTGGACCTCTTTTCCAAAATGGCCCATTTCATACCTTGTAGAAAGACAAATGATGCAAGCCAAGTGACACATTTGTTCTTTAGGGAAAACTATTGCACCAAACACTTTTTTTCAAAAAGAAAAATGTCTTATATTAGTGAATATAAAAGTTCTACTCCAAAATTCATACATCTTATACAAGACTGTACTGTCCATAACTCCAAAACAGATATGAACCTCCACATTATACCTACACTCATACATTTATGATCATCCATAAAATACTACTTTCACCCAGAAGGTTAATACCTTTTTTACATATCATATCAAAAAACAAAAAACTAGTCTATAATAGTGAGCAGCAACAGAAATTTCTAGACAATATTTTTCTCCTTAGATCATATAGTCTTTATCTGGTTGAAACTCTTTCAAATGTCGTTGGGTGCCCATCTAAATCCTTTGAGAATAAAACACCCTCCTCATCCCATTGTAAAGCTTCATTGGACATCTTCCTTGTTAAAAGTTCTGTAAATATGTTGTGCTTGAGTTGAATAAATCTTCCACTCAGCCTTTTGATTTTTGACATACAACTCTGTAAAGAGAGCACTTATCTCCAACGAGTAATAATCTTGAAACCTTCATTACATTTGCAAAATATAATATGCGCCACAAAGCTAAAAGTTCTCCTTTAGTGTTGCTCCCGCTCCCACAATTCATTTTGATTATGTATGTGCCCAATAGGTATTTTAGTACAACCCCACTTTTTACCCATTTCTTGTGAGGCTCCATCAAAAAACCCCACTGCTAAATCCCAGTCTAGAATGGGAAGCCTATCTAACCTTAATTTCTTAATCTCCAAACACTTGCCAAAGAAAAAAAAAATGAGATATCAGCAACATGTTCCAAATCATATAAACTGTATTTTGTTAAGTGGGAATGTTTGTCAAATTCCTACAACACTTGGATCATAGAGACTAACCTACTTAAGTACAGCCGAGCAAATGCACCAGGTGACCTTAAACTAGAAGATTCAAAATTTCTTTAAAAAGAGGAGATGATGGGGAGCCTCCTTGCTAACAGATTTCTTCGACGTTTAATAACTGAATTCTTCCACATCTATGAGTTACTATCATTTTGCTCAGTAATTTAGGAGTTGTTTTACTAAATTTGGTGATTTATTATATATGCTCTGTTTTTGTCTAATTAATAAGTATCCCTTAACGATATTAAGAGGTAGTCCGGAATAAAAAAAAGTAGGGGGCTGGAAGAAAACTGACTATTTTTTTTTTAAGGGTTTTAGCTTTGAGTTCTTGGGAAGAAAAACTAGGCGTCCCCTGACATTGAAAGAGTATTTTCGAGACCTTTGTGCCCTACTTCTGATGGGGTTAGTCTGTAGTGTCAGGTTATTTAATAAGGATTTTTGCTTGAGTATTATATTATGGATGACTTTCTTTGTGAATGAATTGTATTCCGACTAAGTTTAAAAGTTGTTCTTTCAGCTTCCGTGAATGCAGCAGAGGTGACTGTATCATATCTCATTTACAGAACAGCTCTGGCATTTAGCAATAAATCAGACCGCCTATGCAGCCCGAGAGAAGTATATGGGTGCATTCTTCACTCTGCCTCCTATTGATTTATTTATGTGTAACAATGAATTGGGTGATTTGAATATAGTGCCTAGTCCAGACTCATCTAATCTCAGGTATGATTTTCAGCAATTTGTCAATCTTAGTGAATAAATATCAGACCTAGTTTTAAATGGGTTTGGGTTAATTCTGAAAACAATAATTAAAGAAGAAGAAAACCGGAGAATGATATTGGGAATGAACGCTAAGGCTATTGATATCATATTGAAGTATATAAATATTAACAAGAACAGTTATATCGTTTATGAACGGGAGTAACTGTAAACTAACTGTTTTTCTAACTAATTAAACCACGAGATTACAACTCTTAACACTCCCTCTTAATCTCAAGGATTACATTATTAATAATGCCTAAACTTTGACATTGAAATTGAAAAACATCTTTTCCCAAAGGTTTAGTGAAGATATCAGCTAACTGAGCTTTAGAACCACAAAATTTTAGAAAAATGTCACCATTTTTTACGAGTTCACGAATGAAGTGAAATCGAGTATCAATGTGTTTGCTTTTCTGATGAAACACATTATTCTTCGATAAGGAAATGGCAGAGTTATTGTCACAAAAAATCGAAATAGGTTCTTTTGTCGTATATCCAAAATACATCGAGAGCCTTTTAAGACAAACTGCATGACATGTTGATGTTGTTGCTGCTACATATTCCGCTTCTGCAGAAGAGATAGAAACTATGGTTTGCTTCTTAGATGCCCATGAAATCAAATTCTTTCCAAAAAGAAAAGCATAGCCTGAAGTGCTTTTTCTGTCGTCAATACTTCCTGCATAATCATTGTCGGTATAACCTATAAGCATACTGTCTGCTGAAGCTGTGTACCACAAACCATAAGTGGTTGTACCTACAATGTATCTTAAGATTCTCTTACCAACTTTCTAATGAGAATACTTAGGAGATTCCATAAACTTGGAAATGTAACTTGCTGCATATGTTATGTCAGGTCTTGTAGTAGTAAGATACATAAGACTACCAACAATTTGTTTATATAATGTGGAACTTATTACTGATCCCAAATCCTCCTTGCTTAATTTAGTGCCAAGAGCAATAGGAGTGTCAGCAGGCTTATACTTTTCCATCTTAAATTTTTTCAAAACATCAGCAACATATTTTTGTTGACTAATAAATATACCATGATCAGATTGGTCTACTTCAATACCTAAGAAATACTTCATTAATCCAAGATCTGTCATTTCAAACTCATTTTTCATGGCTGATCTAAATGCATCTAACATCATGT
>ML820358.1:0-11476 GCA_009831015.1 Picea engelmannii
CACCTTATTTTCTTCAACCATGTCTCTCATAAAGTGATATTGAACATCAATATGCTCTTTCTTTGAATGATAAGTCTAGTTCTTTAGCAAAAAAATGGCACTCTAACTATCACAATCTATCCTTACAACTTATTGTACCAACCCAATACCTAAACACAATATTTGTAACCATATTGCTTCCTTTCTTGCATGAGTGGATGCCATGTATTTAGCTTATGTAGTTTAAAGTGCCACTACAAACTGTCTTTTTCTCATCCAACTAATTTCTCCTCCAAATAGGTTAAAAACATACCCAGTTGTAGATCTCCTATGATCCAAATATTCATCCTAGTCTCAATCCACAAATCCATGTATGTCCAACACTTTGTCCAGTCCTGGTTTTCCTTGGTAGCATATTCCATAGCTAGAAGTGCCACAAAAATACCTGAAAAACCTGTTTTATTGTTGTCTAATGCTCCTTCCCTAGTTTTCAAATATACCTTCTCAAAACTCCCACTGCATGTGCAATGTCTGATCTAGTACAAACCATTGCAGACATCAAACTTCCAACCACACTTGCATATGGAACAAGAGACATGCCCTCCTCCTCTTCCTATGTCTTGGGATATTGATCCACAAATAACTTTACCCCTACAAGAATAGGGACCCTAACCAATTTACATTCCTGTATATTAATCCTCTGCAATATTGTCTCAACATAGTTTCTGTGATTTAACAAGAGCTTTGTGTTTTTCGGATTTATTTTAATTTCCATACCCAAAATGAAATTTCCAACACCAATATCCTTCATGTCAAATTTAGAGGGAAACTGAATTTTCACATCCTTGATAAACTCATTGTTGTTTCCTATCAACAACATGTCATCCACATACAAGACCAAACAAATCAAATGATCACCAATTAATTTAAAATACATAGAGTGATCCTCTTTTCTTCTTCTGAATCCAAGTCCCAACATATAAGTATCAAATTTTTTATACCACATCCTTGGTCGTTGTTTTAAACCATACAAGGACTTTTTCATCTTGCATACCAAATCCTTCTTTCCCTTCACAACAAAGCATTCTAGTTTCTTCACATATATCTCTTCTTCTATATCCCCATGCAAGAATGTTATGTTCACATCCATCTATTCTACTTCATGATAAAACACAACAACAACATATAAAATAAATCTAGTAAAAGTTAACTTTGCAACAAGAGAAAAAATCTCACCAAAATCAATTCCCTCAACCTGGGAATAACCCATTTCTACTAACCAAGCTTTGTATTTATCTACTTTTCCTTCTACATTCAGCTTCTTTTTAAATACCCATTTGTAGTCAATGGGATTTATTTTAGTTGGTAACTCCACTAGATCCCAAGCCTCATTCTTATCCAAGGCTAACATTTATTCAACCATGGGATTTTTCCTTAGTTTTCCATCCTCTGAGGCCACTGCCTCCCTAAAAGTTCTAGGATCATCATCAACAATACACAAAGAAAAATTTGAATAGAAATCAGATGGAGTATACCTTTTTAGTATCCTTTTTTCCTGAACCAATCTCCTCAATAATGGAGTATGAGGATCTTCTTCTTCTAATTCTTGTTCTTTTGTAGAGTTTGATTCATCATCCTTTGGCTCAAACTCTATTTTATATGGTTATTTCTTACTTGGTAGGACTTCATGTTTGAAAACATCCTTCATTTCCCTAAATACCACATCTCGGCTATACGCAACCTTCTTAGTTTTTGAGTTCCAATGTTTATAACCTTTGAGACCATATTTATACCCAATATAGATACACTTTTCAGCCTTCTTATCTAGCTTACTCATGTTTTCCTTTTGAACATGAACGTACACCTCATAGCCAAATACCTTGAGATGTGTGACAGAAGGTTTCCTACCAGTCCATACCTCTTGTGGAGACTTGTCATATAGTTCTAATGAGGGTGATATGTGGACCCAATAACATGTAGTACCCACTTCCTCTTCCCATAATTCTTTCTCTAACCCAACACCACTAAGAATGGAGCTTGCTTTTTCCATAAGCATCATGTTGATTATTTCTGCTCCATTTTTGTAAGGTGTATATGGTGTAGTATTTTACCTTTATATAACACACTTCTTAAAAACTCTTCAAGTTCATTCTCACAGAGTTGTATGCCATTATATTTCCTCAACACCTTAATTCTTTCCTTTGTTTGATTCTTAGCAAGATCCTTAAACTCTTTAAACTTGTCAAATACTTCATATTTCTTCCTGAGGAAATATATCCAAGTATTCTTACAGAATTCGTCTGTAAATGAGACATAATACACATTTTTTCCCAATGATGGAACAATCATAGGTCCAAACACATCATTGTGCACTAGTTGTAAAATTCCTTCTTCCCTCATTGCACCAGAGGGGAATTTTACCCAATTCTTATTCCCATATACAAAATGTTCAAAAAAAATTAAATCTAGAGAGATATTAGACATACCTTCAACCATACCTTTACGAGGTAGTATTTGAAGACCCTTCCATCTGATATTCCCCAGTATTTGATGCCACAACATAACCTTTTCTCCAAAGACTATAATAGTTTTTTCTTCTTCCGCTATGATATCAGGAATAATGAAGATATTACATCCATTATTAACAGTAATGGTTTTTTGTTCTTTTGATTCTTGTTCTTTTGTAGAGTTTGATTCATCATCCTTTGGCTCAAAATCTATTTTCTATGGTTCTTTCTTACTTGGTAGGAATTCATATTTGAAAACATCCTTCTTTTCTCAAAATACCACATCTCAACTATATGCAAACTTCTCAGTTTTTGGGTTCCAAATAATATAACCTTTGAGACCATATTTATACCCAATAAAGATACACTTTCCATCCTTCTTATCTAGCTTACCCCTGTTTTCCTTTGGAACATGAACATAGGCATCATAGCCAAATACCTCGAGACGTGTGAGAGAAGGTTTCTTACCAATCCATACCTCTTGTGGAGTGTTTTCATCTAGTTTTTATTAGGGTGATAAATTGACTTGGTAACATGTCGTACCCACTTCCTCTTCCCAAAATTCTTGCTCTAACCGAACACCATTGAGCATGCATCTTTCATTTTCCATAAGTGTTTTACTGATTCTTTATGTAACTCCATTTTTCTGAGGTGTATATGGATTAGTATTCTACCTTTCTATACCACACTTCTGACAAAAATATTCAAGTTGATTCACGTATAAATCTCTGCTATTATCTTTCCTCAACACCTTAATTATTTTCTTTGTTTGATTCTCAACAAGAGCCTTAAACTCTTTAAACTTGTCAAAGACTTCATTAAGGATTATTAATAGTTCTTACATGTTTATTATACATAGTTACAATCTAAAATCCCTTCAAAGTTACCATTAATCCTTGAACCATCCCACAAGTTTCTTTTTCAAATACTATTTTTACCCCTGCATCGTCCAATTTTCTTACAAAAATCAAATTTCTGTCCAATCCTGTGATGTGCAGAACACCATGAAATGTTCTAATACTTTCATCTATGAGCCTCAACTTGAATTTTCCTTGCATTAAGATTTTGGTTGTCGAGTCATCACCTAGGAAAACATTACTTCCATCATACCTTTTTTTGGTCCTAAGGTTTGCACCTTACTGCAAAAGGGAAAAGTTAGGCCACCTATCAGTTTAGAATGATTGTTTATTTTATTTTTTTGTTGGTTGGTCAGGGGGTTGTTCTATCAAGAAAAAGGATGTTTGGGTTGGAAGAATGATACAGATGAGGGTCCTCCTTGGCTGGTGGTACACTAATGACAGACTAGTGAAATAATAGAAAAACAAGGGGAAACAACAAACTACTCAATGAATAATCTACTGCAAGATGTTCAATACTTAAAATATTATTTCAAGACATCAAACATGTATCAAAAACAAATTTACTCCCATAGGTTGCAAATAAAACAAATATTCACCAAAGAATTAATTTTTTGACATGTTGCATATCAGTGAAAACAAGTTATACAATAGATAAATGGAAATGCAATGTACATTGCACAAACCAAAATTTGTAATCAAGATAAGAATAAAAACACATAAATATTTGAACGAAACACTTTCATCAAGATTATTTTAACTAGGTAGAGAGCCTTAATACATGCATAGAACAGGTCCAACCAGTCTGATGTATTTCTATTCTTTCCCCAAATATCTAACCCTTACAATATGAAAAATCTAACTATTTAAAAGAGTTACAGAGGATCTCATCCATACGGGACTAAGACCTATATATATATAACTATTCGTAAAAAAAAATCTTAACTTCACTAAGATGTTGGACTTAATTAGAAAGAGTGGTTCTTATCACATACATAAGGCCACTCTTTTATCTAATCGAAGAAATGTGGGAGTTAATAAAATAAAAACTACTACTGTCTCTGAGACAGAAACTGATGCATGCACTTGAAGAACTGAATTGGAAGAAAATAGGCCTCAGATTGATAGAGAAGAGATCTGTGTTGAATGTTGGAATGCCTACAAGATGTTGGAGGCCACCGTAGATAAATGGCTGCATAAGAAGAGTCTGTTGAAGTGTCTTGGAACTAATCTGCATCGACCTGTGACTGATACATAAATCTCTGTATATGCCTAGATTTTCGGAAGATAAGAGCACTATGTCTCAACTGTAACTGGCCATTCTTATCGATTTCTCTGTGATGAGTTGGTCTTGGATAGGAAGACTTAAAGGTGGGCATCCAATAGGAAGGCATGATGAGTGGATGCGAGGGTAGATGGAATGTGAGGACATATGTCAAAAGGTGAGAGAAGTTGTGAATATGATGGAGGTATTGGGAGTATGGAGTTGGCAACATGTAGTGAGGGATACATGTATTGAGTCGAGAGAGGGGAGAGGGTAGTCAGTGGAATGAGTGGAGGTGACATGGTGATCTGATGTCATTTAGGCACATGATTGTGGAAGTTGTTGAGGTTGGTCTGGTTCTACACCTCTTTTGGGCCCGCAATTGCCCACAAGCTTCCACGTATCCTTCCAACTATACCATGGTTCCAATTTTGGGGCCGCTTTGGAAAATTAACGTCCAAGTAGTTTTCATCCCCACAATGAATTATGTTCATCGATCTAATTACAATATGTGATCCAGGTGATATTTACCTTCTACAAGGATCAACAGTTCTCATTAACTTGGGATCAATGGTCTAGATTTACTTCAAACTTTCAGGCTTCAGGTGTTTTGAATGTGAAACATGAAAAATATCCTAAAGGAAAATATCTGAAGTGAATGATCTTTTGTCATGCATCATGAGCAATGAATGGTCGAGATTTTCTTCAGAAATCCAAGTTTTGGGAGTTTTAAATGTTGGGCGTGAAAACATCTCGAAGGAAAATATCGGAAGTGACATGGTGTCCTGACCTCATCTGATCTCACAACTATTGATGTGTCATGGAAAGAAGGGTGACATGTGTCACGTCGAAATGGGAGAGTGTCACAACCAAATGGCCTGGAATGAGTGACACGTGTCATGACTAATGAGTGCCACATTTCATGATTGATGAGTGCACCATGTGTTTCGACACTTTAGGTTTTAGGAGTTTCAAATGTGAAGCACAAAAATCTCCCAGAGGAAAAACTCCGAAGTGAATGATCTACTGTCGTGTGTCCCCACTGATGGATAGTCCAGGTTCACTTTAGGTTTTCAGAATTTTAGGCTTCAGGAGTTTTTAATGTGAAACAAGAAAAATATCCTAGAGGAAAATCTCCAAAGTGAATGATCTGTTGTCGCTTGTCATGACCAATGGGTGCCACATGTTTCAGCGCTTTGGCAAGTTAAGGACTTCGATACTTCGGTTTTTCGACAAGTTCATCTCTTTGGGACTTTGGGTCTTTGGCTCTTCGAGACTTCGGCTTTTCAGCTCTTCGAGACTTTGGAAATTTCTGGATGTAAAGAATGAAAATCTCCCAAAGTGATGATCTTGCGAAGTGATTATCCCGTTCTTATCACTAATTAGCTAGAGCTTAAGGCATGTTAAATGCTTCGAGAGTTTAGGACTTCGATACTTCAGTTGTTCAACAAGTTTAGGAATTTGGCTCTTTGGCTCTTTGGGACTTGGGGAATTTATGTATGTAAAGCATGAAAATCTCTTGAAGTGATGATATTGTGAAGTGATTATTCAGGGAGTATCACAAATTAACTCAATCTTAAGCTATGTTAAATGATTTAGGAGTTCAAGAGTTCGAGTCTTCAGTTGTTCGGTAAGTTCAAGACTTCAACTCTTTAGCTAGTTTGGCTCTTCGAGACTTCTTGATTTCAAACCCCGGACAATTCTAGAACCCTGAATGGATGAGATCCATTGATCTGATTCTCCTGTTCGATCTTTACCATTGAAAATTACCATGTTCATTTCGACAATATGTGCCCAAAAATTACCTCCCTAGATTGTTTTGTTTATCCACAGGCATTTCCTGTGTATATAAAAAGGCTTGGTCAACCTATTGTGAGATTAATCAATGGAAAACATGATGAAAAGAATTCCAAACGAAATACAACATGTAATTATCCTTCAAGAATCAATAGAAACATAAATGCGCAAAGAATTGAATAGGAAAGAAAAGAATAAGAACCAAACTGCTAAAAAATGGTAAACTGACTTAACCCACCATAAGAGGAAAACTTAATGGAGGCATAGGGAAAAAGAGAGGAGAGGTAAAGGTGCAAACCTAGGTTACAACATTGTCTCCAACTAGCAATAGCTCATCCCTATGAGGTGCTAATAAGTGTAGATCGGTGTCTTACCTTACCTTCCATCACTTACCTTTTTTTTCTTCTGCCAACCCGATGTATCTACTACTGTGCCTCCACCATGCATTTTATTGAACTTAAAAAACTGAAACTACACCCCAGTGCCTTGTTGGGATATGGAGTCTTTATTCACACATGACTAACTTATCAAAAGAAACAATAAAGGAAATCATATATGGTACAAGAGGGACCTTCCCTCATCCTTAAACAAAATAGTGTTTCAGAAAGTGCCCATTTATTGGGCCTCCAAAGATCTATGTATCGTATAGGTTATGCAGGATAAATTCATTGTTGTTGAGAACTTCAACCACCTTAAAAGGGTCAAACTAGAGGTTTTCAAATTTACCATGCTTGGACTTGTCTTCCCTTATGGAATCCCACCTCAAAACCAGGTCACCTTTCTTAAATATATACTTGCTTTTCTTGTCAAAGATTGACTTGATCTTGCTCTGATATGTTTTTGTCCTCTACTCTAGTGCTTCTCTTTTTTGTTGAAATTCTACAATCTAGAAGATTCTCCTTTGGATGTCATTTGGTTCCTCAATCTCTTCCTATAATAATTTCAGAACTGGTATACCAAGTTGAGTGGGAAAAACAACATCTACGCCATAAACAAGCTAGAATGGTGAGGTTCCAAGAGACTTCTTAGTGCTGTTTTTGTCAGCCCACAAAGCATACTTAAGTTTGGAGTCCAAGGATTTCATGCTATCAGTAAATTATTTTTTGATAATCCTGATGAGAGTTTTATTTGTTGACTCTGAAAAACCATTCCCCTAAGGATAATAAGGTGTGGAATTTGTCGAGGAAATGTTATGACTGCCACAGAAGTCAATCAAGGCTTTGGACTTGAACGCTTGGGAATTGTCTATTACAAGATTACCGGGGCAACCAAATATGGAAAAAATATTGGTTACTAGGAAGTTCATGATCACCTTGTCAGTGGAATTCCTGGTGGGAACAACCTCAATCCATTTGGTGAAGTAGTTGATGGCAGTGAGGATCCACTTGTGTTGTCCACTTGAGGGTGGATTTATCTCTCCGATGAAGTCTAACCCCCATTGTTGGAATGGACCACAAACAATGATTGTTTTTAGGGGCAATGATAGTAACTTATGTTTCCCTGTGAACATTTGACATTCATTGCAGGCTGTAACAGAAGAAAACACATTAGAGAAAAGGGTGGGATAGTAGTATCCTACCCTCAGGATCTTGAGAGTTGTGGCCTTCTAATGCTGGTGCCCTCCACATACTCCTCTATGCATTTCTGATGTGACCTGTTTGGATTCATTTTCATCAAGGCACTTTAATAGGATGCCAATAGGATCTCTCCAATATAAGCTCTGGTTTGAAATGAAGAGATTGATGGATTTCAAATTGAGAGACCTTGCCTTTGTCTTTTTCACATATGGTGGACATTCAAAATGATGTAGACAATAAATTATGTTTTTATACCAAGGTGAAGAGGAGTAGTTTTCAAATACATGTAAGTTGTCTTTTCCAGTCTGTATGATGGGTGTGTCTAACTGTGTGAATATTTGATGGAATTATAGCACCCTAAAATTTGATTCTGATAGCAATTTGGCCAGTCCTTTCCCCTTGATCAGATTGGTGGGATTTATGTACAGTTCATATTCCAAAAGTTGTACAATCCATTTTCCTCTTTTTCCCTCACTCTTTGGCTGGTCCAGAATCTCTTTGACACTGCTTCTAGGAATAAAGGATTTTATGCTAGACTATAGTACATAAACCCTGAAGGCTTTGTGTTCTTTGACCAGTGCATAATCTTGCTTATCTAATATATCATACTTCATCTCAACATATTGAAGGGCTCTGTGAAAAAAGGTTGTTGGTTGTTGATGCCCTTCTTCATTTTTCTACAACAGTATAGAAACAATGGTATCCTCAGAAGTAAAAGAGAAGATGAATAAATATTTGGTGTAGTTGGGGTTGGCCAATATAGGGGCCTCAACTAAAGCTTTCTTGATTGTTTGAAAATATGATTTTTCCTCCAAGGACCACTTTATCACACCATCTTTCTTCAACATGTTAGTAATAGGCTTAATAATTTCAAAAAAATTTGGCACGAAATGTCTAAGGAAGTTTATCTTACCAATAAAAAATTGGACACCCTTCTTATTTATGGGGATCTCAATCTCTTGAATGGAAAAAACCCTCTTTGGATCAATCTTTATACCTCTTGTTGATATGATGTGACCCAGGAGATTTCCTTCTGGCATGGAAAAGTGAGACTTTATAGGATTTAGAAAGATTCCATATCTCCTGCATTTGCTAAAAACTTTCTCCAGGTGCTGAAAATGTTCACCATTAATCTTGGAGAAAATGGTTATGTATTCCAAGTATATAACCATAAATATATCTTTCTCCCCCACAAAATCTATGTCCATGGCCCTATGAAAAGTGAACCATGTGTTCGTTAGCCCAAAGGTCATCTTGTCATAAATGAATGTTCCCCATGGAGTAGTGAATGATTTTATTTCTTTATCATCTTCAAAAAATTCTATCTAGTTGTAGCCGAAGTATCCATCTAACAAGGAAATTATATGTGCACCTACCACCCTTTGTAAAATATGATCCATCATGGGGAGGGGATAATTTTCCTTAAGATAACACTTGTTGAGATTTCTGAAGTCAACACACAAGCGTATCTCACCACTTTTCTTCCTTACAGGTACTAAGTTTGCCACCCAGTTTCAGTACCTTAGTGGTACAATAATCTTGGCATCCAACATTTAGTTCATCTCTTTCTCAATTATGGACATTAAGATAGGATTAAATTTTCTAATCTTCTACATGAATGGCTTGGAGCTAGTCTTTAGAGGGATCTTATGTTGGATGATGTCAGTGTCAAAAGTCTTCAAATCTTCATAGGACCATGCAAAAGTATCAGAATTTTTTTTAATGAGACTGACATACCTATATTTTTGTTCTCCAGCTAATGCTTTGGGAAAATTGATGATCTTGGGATTCTCAATGGTCCCAATATTGCAATCTATCACCTCTTCTTATTGATTTTTTATGACATCCCCTTTGTAAAAATTATTACTATCAAACAAAATTTCCAATGGCACTAGTCCTCTTGGAATTTGGTTGGTTTTCAACTCCAAAATATCATGACCAACCACTATCTTTAGCAGATGGGATGCTTACTAATCTTCCAATTCCTCATCTTCTCCTCCTTGACTTTCTCGATCAATTGAGATATTGGAGAATTCATCAATGGTGTGAAAAACTATCTACATCTCCAACATCATCACTAAAGACCTTCCAGTGCTTCAAGTTGTTTGGTATGGTTGTTCTATGCCTGATTTCCACCTGATATTTAATATTTGGGCCAATGGGAGGCCTGAAAGTTCTGGAAACCAAGGGCAGAGAATCTTCCTTTTGAGTCAATTCTCTAGGGATGAAAGAAATGTTAAATTCCATAAATAAATTATCAATAAGATCCCATACCTCGTTTTTGTATTATTTGAGTCTATGTTTCTTAGACTGATATATGTTCCTTACTTGATTGATGATTAACTCAAAATCAATAAAAACTTCTACACAATCAATGGACATGTCTTTGGTAGCCCTCAATCCCAATACCAAAGCTTCATATTCATCTAAATTATTAGTAGTTTGAAACTCCATCTTATAAGAGAGGGTTATTACTTCTTCTAAAGGCGAAATGAGGAGAATACCTACACTGGATCCTTCTTTTGATGAAGAACCATTGAAATAAATCTTCCATACTTTGTTTCATTTACTTGCCAGCGGTTGATCGTTGCATTAGCTACCTGATATTTCAGGTTCATCATCATTTAAGTGGAAAAAAGTTGAGCCAATATCAACCTCAACAACATAAATTGGGTGATTGATTGGGTTCTGATGATCACTGACAATCTAGGCCATTCTTATCTCTCTGTATATCCTCCTATGCTCTCCTCTGAACATAGGAATGGTGGCATAAGTGATGTCCATTTGTAGTGATCCTCTAACATTATTAGCCCATGTTTTGGATAAAATCATACCACACTTTGGGGGAATGTCTGTGTAAAACCCCTCCTAGCTAAGGACATCTACTCAGTCAACCGGTGAATTTTTTTTTTGTGTGTAGGTTAAGTGTGTGCGCGTGTAGAAGAACAACCTCCTTAACTCCAAGTCAACTCGAACCAACCAGACGCAAGTAAGACGAACACAATCAAGATGACCGACAGATCATAAAGACACACGAGGCACATGCCCCGAACAGGAGGCGTGCAACCAACGGCTGTAGGCAGAGACAGACACCAGGGGTTAAGCAGAGTACTGTCACCGAAGGAAGAAATCCGACAGTAGAGTCGCAGTAGTGGAACTGTGCCTTTAAACAGCCCGAGACTACTGATACGRCTCACAATGTGTCGCAAGAGTGGAACTGTGCCTTTAAACAGCCCGAGACTCTTGATACGGCACGGGATTCCTTCCATTGGATTACACCTAGACACAAACGCTAGCTACAAGAGGAGTCTACATCCCGCCCGACACAGACAACCTACGCAATACTAAACAACAAGTACTACGAGACCAGGGACATCAGTAAGCATGACGCATTGCATTTTACGAATAAATGCCATATTGCGCAATGATATCATACCCTAAGGGTAACCCTTGAGCATTACAACCTCCATAAAAACTTGCCCTTCCTGCCAATTA
>ML820358.1:11576-88674 GCA_009831015.1 Picea engelmannii
AAGACAACTTACATGTATTTGAAAACTACTCCTCTTCACCTTGGTATAAAAACATAATTTATTGTCTACATCATTTTGAATGTCCACCATATGTGAAAAAGACAAAGGCAAGGTCTCTCAATTTGAAATCCATCAATCTCTTCATTTCAAACCAGAGCTTATATTGGAGAGATCCTATTGGCATCCTATTAAAGTGCCTTGATGAAAATGAATCCAAACAGGTCACATCAGAAATGCATAGAGGAGTATGTGGAGGGCACCAGCATTAGAAGGCCACAACTCTCAAGATCCTGAGGGTAGGATACTACTATCCCACCCTTTTCTCTAATGTGTTTTCTTCTGTTACAGCCTGCAATGAATGTCAAATGTTCACAGGGAAACATAAGTTACTATCATTGCCCCTAAAAACAATCATTGTTTGTGGTCCATTCCAACAATGGGGGTTAGACTTCATCGGAGAGATAAATCCACCCTCAAGTGGACAACACAAGTGGATCCTCACTGCCATCAACTACTTCACCAAATGGATTGAGGTTGTTCCCACCAGGAATTCCACTGACAAGGTGATCATGAACTTCCTAGTAACCAATATTTTTTCCATATTTGGTTGCCCCGGTAATCTTGTAATAGACAATTCCCAAGCGTTCAAGTCCAAAGCCTTGATTGACTTCTGTGGCAGTCATAACATTTCCTCGACAAATTCCACACCTTATTATCCTTAGGGGAATGGTTTTTCAGAGTCAACAAATAAAACTCTCATCAGGATTATCAAAAAATAATTTACTGATAGCATGAAATCCTTGGACTCCAAACTTAAGTATGCTTTGTGGGCTGACAAAAACAGCACTAAGAAGTCTCTTGGAACCTCACCATTCTAGCTTGTTTATGGCGTAGATGTTGTTTTTCCCACTCAACTTGGTATACCAGTTCTGAAATTATTATAGGAAGAGATTGAGGAACCAAATGACATCCAAAGGAGAATCTTCTAGATTGTAGAATTTCAACAAAAAAGAGAAGCACTAGAGTAGAGGACAAAAACATATCAGAGCAAGATCAAGTCAATCTTTGACAAGAAAAGCAAGTATATATTTAAGAAAGGTGACCTGGTTTTGAGGTGGGATTCCATAAGGGAAGACAAGTCCAAGCATGGTAAATTTGAAAACCTCTAGTTTGACCCTTTTAAGGTGGTTGAAGTTCTCAACAACAATGAATTTATCCTGCATAACCTATACGATACATAGATCTTTGGAGGCCCAATAAATGGGCACTTTCTGAAACACTATTTTGTTTAAGGATGAGGGAAGGTCCCTCTTGTACCATATATGATTTCCTTTATTGTTTCTTTTGATAAGTTAGTCATGTGTGAATAAAGACTCCATATCCCAACAAGGCACTGGGGTGTAGTTTCAGTTTTTTAAGTTCAATAAAATGCATGGTGGAGGCACAGTAGTAGATACATCGGGTTGGCAGAAGAAAAAAAAGGTAAGTGATGGAAGGTAAGGTAAGACACCGATCTACACTTATTAGCACCTCATAGGGATGAGCTATTGCTAGTTGGAGACAATGTTGTAACCTAGGTTTGCACCTTTACCTCTCCTCTCTTTTTCCCTATGCCTCCATTAAGTTTTCCTCTTATGGTGGGTTAAGTCAGTTTACCATTTTTTAGCAGTTTGGTTCTTATTCTTTTCTTTCCTATTCAATTCTTTGCGCATTTATGTTTCTATTGATTCTTGAAGGATAATTACATGTTGTATTTCGTTTGGAATTCTTTTCATCATGTTTTCCATTGATTAATCTCACAATAGGTTGACCAAGCCTTTTTATATACACAGGAAATGCCTGTGGATAAACAAAACAATCTAGGGAGGTAATTTTTGGGCACATATTGTCGAAATGAACATGGTAATTTTCAATGGTAAAGATCGAACAGGAGAATCAGATCAATGGATCTCATCCATTCAGGGTTCTAGAATTGTCCGGGGTTTGAAATCAAGAAGTCTCGAAGAGCCAAACTAGCTAAAGAGTTGAAGTCTTGAACTTACCGAACAACTGAAGACTCGAACTCTTGAACTCCTAAATCATTTAACATAGCTTAAGATTGAGTTAATTTGTGATACTCCCTGAATAATCACTTCACAATATCATCACTTCAAGAGATTTTCATGCTTTACATACATAAATTCCCCAAGTCCCAAAGAGCCAAAGAGCCAAATTCCTAAACTTGTTGAACAACTGAAGTATCGAAGTCCTAAACTCTCGAAGCATTTAACATGCCTTAAGCTCTAGCTAATTAGTGATAAGAACGGGATAATCACTTCGCAAGATCATCACTTTGGGAGATTTTCATTCTTTACATCCAGAAATTTCCAAAGTCTCGAAGAGCTGAAAAGCCGAAGTCTCGAAGAGCCAAAGACCCAAAGTCCCAAAGAGATGAACTTGTCGAAAAACCGAAGTATCGAAGTCCTTAACTTGCCAAAGCGCTGAAACATGTGGCACCCATTGGTCATGACAAGCGACAACAGATCATTCACTTTGGAGATTTTCCTCTAGGATATTTTTCTTGTTTCACATTAAAAACTCCTGAAGCCTAAAATTCTGAAAACCTAAAGTGAACCTGGACTATCCATCAGTGGGGACACACGACAGTAGATCATTCACTTCGGAGTTTTTCCTCTGGGAGATTTTTGTGCTTCACATTTGAAACTCCTAAAACCTAAAGTGTCGAAACACATGGTGCACTCATCAATCATGAAATGTGGCACTCATTAGTCATGACACGTGTCACTCATTCCAGGCCATTTGGTTGTGACACTCTCCCATTTCGACGTGACACATGTCACCCTTCTTTCCATGACACATCAATAGTTGTGAGATCAGATGAGGTCAGGACACCATGTCACTTCCGATATTTTCCTTCGAGATGTTTTCACGCCCAACATTTAAAACTCCCAAAACTTGGATTTCTGAAGAAAATCTCGACCATTCATTGCTCATGATGCATGACAAAAGATCATTCACTTCAGATATTTTCCTTTAGGATATTTTTCATGTTTCACATTCAAAACACCTGAAGCCTGAAAGTTTGAAGTAAATCTAGACCATTGATCCCAAGTTAATGAGAACTGTTGATCCTTGTAGAAGGTAAATATCACCTGGATCACATATTGTAATTAGATCGATGAACATAATTCATTGTGGGGATGAAAACTACTTGGACGTTAATTTTCCAAAGCGGCCCCAAAATTGGAACCATGGTATAGTTGGAAGGATACGTGGAAGCTTGTGGGCAATTGCGGGCCCAAAAGAGGTGTAGAACCAGACCAACCTCAACAACTTCCACAATCATGTGCCTAAATGACATCAGATCACCATGTCACCTCCACTCATTCCACTGACTACCCTCTCCCCTCTCTCGACTCAATACATGTATCCCTCACTACATGTTGCCAACTCCATACTCCCAATACCTCCATCATATTCACAACTTCTCTCACCTTTTGACATATGTCCTCACATTCCATCTACCCTCGCATCCACTCATCATGCCTTCCTATTGGATGCCCACCTTTAAGTCTTCCTATCCAAGACCAACTCATCACAGAGAAATCGATAAGAATGGCCAGTTACAGTTGAGACATAGTGCTCTTATCTTCCGAAAATCTAGGCATATACAGAGATTTATGTATCAGTCACAGGTCGATGCAGATTAGTTCCAAGACACTTCAACAGACTCTTCTTATGCAGCCATTTATCTACGGTGGCCTCCAACATCTTGTAGGCATTCCAACATTCAACACAGATCTCTTCTCTATCAATCTGAGGCCTATTTTCTTCCAATTCAGTTCTTCAAGTGCATGCATCAGTTTCTGTCTCAGAGACAGTAGTAGTTTTTATTTTATTAACTCCCACATTTCTTCGATTAGATAAAAGAGTGGCCTTATGTATGTGATAAGAACCACTCTTTCTAATTAAGTCCAACATCTTAGTGAAGTTAAGATTTTTTTTTACGAATAGTTATATATATATAGGTCTTAGTCCCGTATGGATGAGATCCTCTGTAACTCTTTTAAATAGTTAGATTTTTCATATTGTAAGGGTTAGATATTTGGGGAAAGAATAGAAATACATCAGACTGGTTGGACCTGTTCTATGCATGTATTAAGGCTCTCTACCTAGTTAAAATAATCTTGATGAAAGTGTTTCGTTCAAATATTTATGTGTTTTTATTCTTATCTTGATTACAAATTTTGGTTTGTGCAATGTACATTGCATTTCCATTTATCTATTGTATAACTTGTTTTCACTGATATGCAACATGTCAAAAAATTAATTCTTTGGTGAATATTTGTTTTATTTGCAACCTATGGGAGTAAATTTGTTTTTGATACATGTTTGATGTCTTGAAATAATATTTTAAGTATTGAACATCTTGCAGTAGATTATTCATTGAGTAGTTTGTTGTTTCCCCTTGTTTTTCTATTATTTCACTAGTCTGTCATTAGTGTACCACCAGCCAAGGAGGACCCTCATCTGTATCATTCTTCCAACCCAAACATCCTTTTTCTTGATAGAACAACCCCCTGACCAACCAACAAAAAAATAAAATAAACAATCATTCTAAACTGATAGGTGGCCTAACTTTTCCCTTTTGCAGTAAGGTGCAAACCTTAGGACCAAAAAAAGGTATGATGGAAGTAATGTTTTCCTAGGTGATGACTCGACAACCAAAATCTTAATGCAAGGAAAATTCAAGTTGAGGCTCATAGATGAAAGTATTAGAACATTTCATGGTGTTCTGCACATCACAGGATTGGACAGAAATTTGATTTTTGTAAGAAAATTGGACGATGCAGGGGTAAAAATAGTATTTGAAAAAGAAACTTGTGGGATGGTTCAAGGATTAATGGTAACTTTGAAGGGATTTTAGATTGTAACTATGTATAATAAACATGTAAGAACTATTAATAATCCTTAATGAAGTCTTTGACAAGTTTAAAGAGTTTAAGGCTCTTGTTGAGAATCAAACAAAGAAAATAATTAAGGTGTTGAGGAAAGATAATAGCAGAGATTTATACGTGAATCAACTTGAATATTTTTGTCAGAAGTGTGGTATAGAAAGGTAGAATACTAATCCATATACACCTCAGAAAAATGGAGTTACATAAAGAATCAGTAAAACACTTATGGAAAATGAAAGATGCATGCTCAATGGTGTTCGGTTAGAGCAAGAATTTTGGGAAGAGGAAGTGGGTACGACATGTTACCAAGTCAATTTATCACCCTAATAAAAACTAGATGAAAACACTCCACAAGAGGTATGGATTGGTAAGAAACCTTCTCTCACACGTCTCGAGGTATTTGGCTATGATGCCTATGTTCATGTTCCAAAGGAAAACAGGGGTAAGCTAGATAAGAAGGATGGAAAGTGTATCTTTATTGGGTATAAATATGGTCTCAAAGGTTATATTATTTGGAACCCAAAAACTGAGAAGTTTGCATATAGTTGAGATGTGGTATTTTGAGAAAAGAAGGATGTTTTCAAATATGAATTCCTACCAAGTAAGAAAGAACCATAGAAAATAGATTTTGAGCCAAAGGATGATGAATCAAACTCTACAAAAGAACAAGAATCAAAAGAACAAAAAACCATTACTGTTAATAATGGATGTAATATCTTCATTATTCCTGATATCATAGCGGAAGAAGAAAAAACTATTATAGTCTTTGGAGAAAAGGTTATGTTGTGGCATCAAATACTGGGGAATATCAGATGGAAGGGTCTTCAAATACTACCTCGTAAAGGTATGGTTGAAGGTATGTCTAATATCTCTCTAGATTTAATTTTTTTTGAACATTTTGTATATGGGAATAAGAATTGGGTAAAATTCCCCTCTGGTGCAATGAGGGAAGAAGGAATTTTACAACTAGTGCACAATGATGTGTTTGGACCTATGATTGTTCCATCATTGGGAAAAAATGTGTATTATGTCTCATTTACAGACGAATTCTGTAAGAATACTTGGATATATTTCCTCAGGAAGAAATATGAAGTATTTGACAAGTTTAAAGAGTTTAAGGATCTTGCTAAGAATCAAACAAAGGAAAGAATTAAGGTGTTGAGGAAATATAATGGCATACAACTCTGTGAGAATGAACTTGAAGAGTTTTTAAGAAGTGTGTTATATAAAGGTAAAATACTACACCATATACACCTTACAAAAATGGAGCAGAAATAATCAACATGATGCTTATGGAAAAAGCAAGCTCCATTCTTAGTGGTGTTGGGTTAGAGAAAGAATTATGGGAAGAGGAAGTGGGTACTACATGTTATTGGGTCCACATATCACCCTCATTAGAACTATATGACAAGTCTCCACAAGAGGTATGGACTGGTAGGAAACCTTCTGTCACACATCTCAAGGTATTTGGCTATGAGGTGTACGTTCATGTTCAAAAGGAAAACATGAGTAAGCTAGATAAGAAGGCTGAAAAGTGTATCTATATTGGGTATAAATATGGTCTCAAAGGTTATAAACATTGGAACTCAAAAACTAAGAAGGTTGCGTATAGCCGAGATGTGGTATTTAGGGAAATGAAGGATGTTTTCAAACATGAAGTCCTACCAAGTAAGAAATAACCATATAAAATAGAGTTTGAGCCAAAGGATGATGAATCAAACTCTACAAAAGAACAAGAATTAGAAGAAGAAGATCCTCATACTCCATTATTGAGGAGATTGGTTCAGGAAAAAAGGATACTAAAAAGGTATACTCCATCTGATTTCTATTCAAATTTTTCTTTGTGTATTGTTGATGATGATCCTAGAACTTTTAGGGAGGCAGTGGCCTCAGAGGATGGAAAACTAAGGAAAAATCCCATGGTTGAATAAATGTTAGCCTTGGATAAGAATGAGGCTTGGGATCTAGTGGAGTTACCAACTAAAATAAATCCCATTGACTACAAATGGGTATTTAAAAAGAAGCTGAATGTAGAAGGAAAAGTAGATAAATACAAAGCTTGGTTAGTAGAAATGGGTTATTCCCAGGTTGAGGGAATTGATTTTGGTGAGATTTTTTCTCTTGTTGCAAAGTTAACTTTTACTAGATTTATTTTATATGTTGTTGTTGTGTTTTATCATGAAGTAGAATAGATGGATGTGAACATAACATTCTTGCATGGGGATATAGAAGAAGAGATATATGTGAAGAAACTAGAATGCTTTGTTGTGAAGGGAAAGAAGGATTTGGTATGCAAGATGAAAAAGTCCTTGTATGGTTTAAAACAACGACCAAGGATGTGGTATAAAAAATTTGATACTTATATGTTGGGACTTGGATTCAGAAGAAGAAAAGAGGATCACTCTATGTATTTTAAATTAATTGGTGATCATTTGATTTGTTTGGTCTTGTATGTGGATGACATGTTGTTGATAGGAAACAACAATGAGTTTATCAAGGATGTGAAAATTCAGTTTCCCTCTAAATTTGACATGAAGGATATTGGTGTTGGAAATTTCATTTTGGGTATGGAAATTAAAATAAATCCGAAAAACACAAAGCTCTTGTTAAATCACAGAAACTATGTTGAGACAATATTGCAGAGGATTAATATACAGGAATGTAAATTGGTTAGGGTCCCTATTCTTGTAGGGGTAAAGTTATTTGTGGATCAATATCCCAAGACATAGGAAGAGGAGGAGGGCATGTCTCTTGTTCCATATGCAAGTGTGGTTGGAAGTTTGATGTCTGCAATGGTTTGTACTAGATCAGACATTGCACATGCAGTGGGAGTTTTGAGAAGGTATATTTGAAAACTAGGGAAGGAGCATTAGACAACAATAAAACAGGTTTTTCAGGTATTTTTGTGGCACTTCTAGCTATGGAATATGCTACCAAGGAAAACCAGGACTGGACAAAGTGTTGGACATACATGGATTTGTGGATTGAGACTAGGATGAATATTTGGATCATAGGAGATCTACAACTGGGTATGTTTTTAACCTATTTGGAGGAGAAATTAGTTGGATGAGAAAAAGACAGTTTGTAGTGGCACTTTAAACTACATAAGCTAAATACATGGCATCCACTCATGCAAGAAAGGAAGCAATATGGTTACAAATATTGTGTTTAGGTATTGGGTTGGTACAATAAGTTGTAAGGATAGATTGTGATAGTTAGAGTGCCATTTTTTTGCTAAAGAACTAGACTTATCATTCAAAGAAAGAGCATATTGATGTTCAATATCACTTTATGAGAGACATGGTTGAAGAAAATAAGGTGCTTCTTATGAAGGAGGACACTTTGAATAATGTTGTAGATTCATTAACAAAATCTGTGAGTACTGATAAGTTCTCCTTCTTTAGAGGATCTATGGGCTTTTTTTCCCTAGATTGTTGAGTATGTAGGCTTATAATCCCCTGTATGCAAAGAAAACAATAAATGGGAGAATGTTGGATATGTGTTATATTCATTGTGCGACTGGAAGGAGTGTCTACATTGCATCAACCATGTAGGGGGAAAGAGGGGGAAACACTAGGCCCCCCCTCTGGGGGTTGTATAGGGGAAAATCACCCAATTTTTTGTTTCCTCAGTTTTCATGTCCATTTTTGGGTGGTCCTTGGTTTTCATGTCCATATATGGGAGGTTTTTCAATACATGGTTTTTTCGCTGATGGTTTTCTATTTTTGGTTAAGGAATTAGGCTTGTTGACTAATCTAGGTCATTAGATTAGGGTTTTGGATATCGTTGTCTCCTATATATATATTGTATTGTAAACGATATATGAATGAATGGATACAAAATATGTTGATTTTCCCGGTTTAGATTTCCAGGGGAAATGTTTTTGTGTAATGTGTGTATTTTCCATTGTATCTTTTTTGTTATTTTATTGAAAATTTGTTTGTAGAAAATTATTGTACCAGGTTAAAATATACAAAAATCCATTCTTACAAATTCCCACTTCCACTTAGGAATGGATAATGTTTGTAGAAGAAAATCTGGGTGTCTATGCTCAACCTTAACTTTTTGACATGCCAAACACTTGAAAATAAAATCCACAACATATTTCTTCATCCTCAACCAATAAAATTGACTCTTGAAAGCTACAATAGTTTTTTTGGTAACCTGGGTGTTGAGCATAAGGAACATTATGCATTTATTTTAAAACTAAGTTTTTCAATTTCTGAGAACTTGGTACACAAATTATTCCCTTGTACATGAGAATTTCAGCATTTTCCATCTTACAATCTTCAACTTTTTGTTGTAAATTACCTTGTTGAAGTTTTGTCCTTATTTCCATGTACTACAAATCTGATTTTGCATCCTCTAAAATTATGTCTTTCAAATTTGATTGGTACATGCTAATGTTTTTAGACTGCATCTCATGCACCCTCATGTTGAGTGCATCAACCACCTTGTTCTATTTACCTTTGATATGATTTATATCAAACTCATATTTGTTTATGAATTCTAGCCACTTTCTTTTCCTCGCATTTAGATTTGGTTGTCCAAACAAGTATTTCACGCCACTATGGTCTGTCCTTAACTCAAATATTTTTACCATGAGGTAACACCTCCACATATTCAAGATACATACTATGGCTGCCAATTCCAAATCATGCATAGCATACTTTCATTCATGCTCCTTTAGTTTCCTTGATCCATAAGAGATCACAAACCCATTTGGACTAAGAAATCCACCCAGTCCTTCTTTGAAAGCATTGGTATATACAATGAAGTCTTAATTTGGATAAAAAATCTTTAGTATTGGAGCACATGTTAATAAATACTTCAAGTCCTGAAAATACCTTTCACAATCCAATGTCCATTCAAAATTCACACCTTTCTTTTGCAGGGAAGTTCTTGGGTGTGCAATATTTAAGAATCCTTCAATAGATATTTTATAGTATCATGCAAGGCCCATGAATTACCTCACCTCCAAGACATTCCTTGGTGTTTTCCATCCTTCAATAGCCCTTATATTTTCTAGATCCACTATTATCCCTTCTTCTAAAATGATATGGCCCAAATAATGGATTTTGTTTATGATATAAAGAGTGCTTTATCAATTTGGCATACAATTGATGCTCTCACAATATTTTTGATACGATACTCAAGTGTTTCTCATGATATTATTCAGACTTAAAATATATAAGAATGTCATCCAAGAAGAGAATGACAAAGTTATCTAAGTAATCCATGAAAATGACATTTACTAAACACATGAAGACAACTGGTGTGCTTGACAACCCAAATGGTACCAATGTAATACCTTGTTTTGAAGGTAATCTTGTTGATGTCTTCTTCTCTAATTTTTACCTGGATAGCCTGACCTAAGACCAATCTTGGAGAATATTTTTGCATCTTTGAGCTAATCAAAGAGGTCATCTATCCTAGGAAAATGATACTTGTTCCTCACAGTTACCTTGTTCAACTTCCTGAAGTCTATGCACAGTCTCAAAGTTCCATCCATTTTCTTCACAAATAATACCAGGGCACCCCAAGGAGACACACTCAAGCATATGTATCACTTTTCTAAAATCTCTTATAGTTTCATTTGAAATTCCTTTAGCTCTAGTGTACTCATCATGTAAGGATACTTAGATACTAGAGTTGTGCCCAACACCGGATTCATGGAGAATTCGATATTCCTCTTTCTTGTAAATCCTAGTGTTTCCTTGAATACATCTTCAAGCTCTTTTAGGACTGCATAATATTCAATATTTCATACCTTATCTTTAGCTTTCTCTTACATATGCGTTGCAAATACTTCACACCCTTTCTTGTAAATACAAGGAATAATTCACACCCTTTCATGTAAATACTTCCTCATGCTTTCGAGTTGTGTGGATGCACCTTCAAGTTATAGAGGTAGTAGACAAGAATAAACCCCGTGTCACATGAGTATGAAAACCACGAGTTTATGATTTTTCCAGTCACAAAAAAAAAATTCTTTGTCATCATTGTCCAAACCCAAATGCTCATCAGATGGTCCTTGTTGCACTATATGTTTTTTTGTTGTAGATCCTAACTGGTTATAAGGTATTTCTTGTTGATAATTTAAATCCTTAGATGTTGAAGCCACAACTATTGCAGAGAAGGAATTCATAGATTGAGCATCTCCACTAACACTTTGATTCTGAGCCTGCACATGGGAAATAATTGGGGAGAAGAGAAGAATTTTTGAGGACATTTTTTGAATAGTATCATTTCCACTAGATTATCCTCCATTAATAAATGTTTGGGCTACACCTCTTGTAGGAGCACACTGACCATGTTTCATTTTTTGGAATCTAGCAAGCAGTGGATAAAAGTCATTGAATGTAGAATTTTGATGGTTTAGTAGGAGGGTGAGTAGGGACAATTGCAACCATAGTTCTAAATGGAACTACATGGACATACCCTATCTCCTTGGAAGTTGGTATACCATTTCTAGACTGATCTTGATTTTATTTTCCTATAGTGGAGTACTTGTTTGGATTCCCTATTTAACATTTGCATGGGAACTTACTGGAGACCCTCCATAAACCAGTAGATTCCCTATCGTCGATTCCCTCAGAAGCCACATGCAATGAAATCCATCGTATATGCATAAAAAAACTGAAGATATGGTAAATCTCTTTGTGGAATCATTGATTGGAGATGCATTTTTGTCTTAAGTAGAATTTCAAAAATGTGGGAAATTGACTTTGCAAGTGTGGATCGAGCAACCTAATTTACAAATTATTTTTATCATCATGGGTATGAGTTTATGGTTTACAAGTGCTAAAACATAAGAGAGCACATCATTTCTAATCATAAACTATGTCTGCACATCAATTCCAGTAACAATGTTGTCCACTGTTCGATGAGTGGGAATAAGAACAAAAGGAGAAAGAAGTCCCAAAGTTAGGCAAGTCTACGACAAACACCAACCTCTATCACAACTTTAATTTTGTCATTTGTTCCACCATATAGGAATGAAAAATCCCATAAATAGTATATTAATATTTCCTCATCACTTGAGTGAATAATTTGTTTAAGAGATGGAAGTATTGTTTTTTATGCTCAAAAGATGCATGTGGAATGGATTCAACCAAACATATGTTTTTCTACACCAAAATGGTGAATTATGTATGTCCCTGAAGTGGCTACATGTGGAATCTCCTATTGTACAATTATATGAATATAAGGTCTTTTTGAACTTGGATGAAACCACTTGATTCATAAATAAATATCCTCATCATCATACATTGGAACCCATTTTCCAATGGCATCTAACAATTCTATCAAAGAAAAGTCCCCTCAATGATTAGATCATTATGTTGACACGATGCTTTGACACCTAATATTTTCATTTTATGTTTAAAAATTGGATATCTTCTCATAGAATATCATTGTTTGATATATTGTTGCCAACTCTCTTAGACAGGTTGTTTAGGCTTTGACTTTGATGCTTGGCTGATCTCATTAAAACTTGGTGAAATTAGCGCTCTGCACAATTGGTAATCAGGTCTTTTGTTTATATGAGGATCTTATCCCACATGAAAAATGTAAGAGAGTTCACATGACTATAAATATGTAGGCATTTTGATTGATAATCAATGTGTAGTTCATGTATATGGTCCCTTGTGGGATCCTCCCTTTGTGGCTTGGTGCTTGGTCTTGGGTGTTGAACCTTGGTGCTCGGCTTGAAACTTGAGTTTTGTTGTAGTATGGCCGATATATAGTGGACTTGGAGATTATTCCATGGGCCCAATAATTTTTTAATAAAAAATTATTAAAACTTTGTTTAATACCCGAGAGCACATTGTCTTAAAAAACAACATTTTTTCTCAAATAATACTTTTTTAATAAAAAATTATAAAAAAAATATTTATGTTCTAACACAATCCATTAATGTCTATTATACATGCCTTAACCACCTAATTAATTTTTATTTTAACTCTTGTATATATCTGCACCATCCAAGGTTTTCCAAGCTTGATTCTTGGCAATTTAAAATTCTCCACCATCTTAGGATCTCGATAGCTATGACGATCTCCTGAATCAATTAAAATAACAATGGTTTGGTTGTTGATTTCACCTTACACTTCAATAATGTGTGACTAAAAATCATATTTCTTGTTATCCAGAGATGCATATATCCTTGGTACACTTCTGTCCATGTCCTCCACTATTTCATCTTGTTTTACATTATAATAATTCTTCACTTTTCCACCTCTGTTAGGGAAATATCTCAACACATGATCTCCTACACAATCCCAAAATTGAATTGATGGTTGCCTTGTTATTTTCCCTATTTCCTTTTTCATTCTAGTTTCTTTAGAGGTAAGTTGTCCCTCAGAATTATTTCTGAAGAATGGTGGCTTGGCCCCCCTATTCCTCTAATCCATCGTACCTTTTTTTTCCCACGTCCTTTCAAAATTTTGGTCTCCCTCTATGTTGATTGTAAAAGAATTTATCCCTCCTTACAGTTTCCTAAAGTATATTGGGATCATCATATTGTATCGTATCACTGATAAAAGATGGAATCCTACTTAGGTGCCTCTGAATCTTAACTTTCTCCTTCTTGATGAAAAAGACATACTTTAGAAACTCTAAAAAACATCCTTTCATAATCATCTATGGGCATACACCCAAGCTTGAGTTCAAAGAAATCCTTGATTTTTTATCATCATATCACTTAGTTGAGTATTTATTTTGGAAATACCTCTCGAATTCCCTCCAAGAGACCTTATTTTCATCATTTTGTTGTACCTACACAAATTGATCCCACCACATTGATGTTTTTCCTTTGAGCTTATAGATGGAAATTCTTCCTTCTTCTTGTGAAGAATAATTATGCAATTGAAAATAATTTCTCATGCCTAGCATCTATACATCTTCATCCTTCTTGTGTTCACCATAAAATGTTGGAGGCTTTATTTTTTTCTTTTCCCCTTATATCGCATCCACCCCATACTTTTTTTATGCTCCATAACAAATTATGGACTGGAACTTTGGTGTGATCTCTTAGTTGAATGCCTTGGAGAATGATAGTGATATCTGGAAACACTTCTTGTTCTTCCCCTCTCATTATGAGACTTGTGATTCCCTTATCTATTTGACCAAGTCTCCTTATCCATCTTCTTCTCTATTCTATCCAAGATCCTCATTAACCTAATGTTGAAGTCTTTTTTCTACTCTGTGGCTTTCATAAACCTCTCATTATCAAATTTATAATTTTGGAAATCCTTTTGCAGACCTTTTATAATCTCTAACAAGTTCATGCTTTCTTCATCGACTTCTCCATGTACAATTGATTTTTTACCTTCAATGCCTAAATTAGCACACTTCCCCCTAACCCCATGTTCATAGTTGTAGGCCCTCTTTTCAACTTCCATGATTATGAACTTTGTGTTGATCTTGTTCTGATCTAAATTTTGTTAATTCTGCAAATTTGCAACCAATAAAATTTGTCAGGCTTAACAATTTACAATTACATAAAATTTCATACGATTATGTTCCAATAATCTATCATAATTCTTTCTTTCATGATTCCTCCTGAAAAGTCTCAATACTTAAATTATTTTCATCTACATGACTCAAAAAATCATGAAATCACGAACTTATCGAAGCGTAAGTCTCTCTTTCATAATTCCATCCAAAGATTTCCCATAGTTAACCATTTTTCCACTTCTTCAGACTCACAAAATCAAAGAATCACAGACTCATGATAAGTCTCAACACTATTCCATCCAAAAAGTATCAACACTTAACCATTTTTCCACTTATTTGGACTCATAGACTCACAAAATCTTGATAAGTCCCAACACTGAACCATTTTTCCACCTCGACAGACTCATGGACATACATACTCATGATATGTCCCAACACTATCCCATCTAAAAAGTCTCAACACTTAACCATTTTTCCCCTTCTTCAGACTCACAGAATCATGATAAGTCACAACACTTAACCATTTTTCCACTTGTTCAAACTCAGGGACTCACAAACTCATGACAAGTCCCAATGCTAGTTCATCCTAAAATGTATCAATACTTAACCATATTTCCACTTCTTTTCACTCGCAGACTCATGGACTCATGAAGTCATGATAAGTCCCAACACTAGTTCATTCGAAAAGTTGAAACAATTAACCACTTTCCCACTTGTTCGTACCTGTGGACTCATTGACTTATGGACCTGTAACAACCCTAGTAGAATATATACTTAGGGATTATTAAGTAAAAAATTTATTAGGTAATTAATTTTTCCTACCATGTTAATAACTAAACAAAGATTGATCTAATGATATTAATTAAGTAGTTATTAATTAATTAAAGGTTATAATTTTGATTAATTAAATACATATTACATTTAATAACATGAGTATTAAATTTAAAATATTAATAAGTTATATTGTTTAAATTGAAAAGGTTACGTACACGGAAAGGGATAACATATTAATTATGAGAGGATAAAATAATAAAGGAAAGGATAGGGGGCATTTACTAGGAGTAGGTAAGGAAGTAAATGCATGAGGCAGTGAAGGAAGGATATGGAGGCGGAGGAGGTTTGCGAAGAAGGTATCATTCGACGGGAGATTTTGGGAGAGGGATTTTTGGGGGCTCTCTTGGATTTGCAGAGAGGAGTTGAGTTTGGGAGTGGGAAGGTTTAGTACAGAGGCACTGGTTTGCTGGACATTTTGGGCATGGGAGCCAGGATATCCATATGATATCCTAGAGCTAGGTAGTTTTCCTAGTTGGTAGGGAGGATAATAGGTTTGGGAAGTGTTGTTCAGTGCATCGGGCAGCAAGAAGGAAACAACAAAGAAGGAAGACAACAACAAGGCAGGAAGGCAAATCAGCATTAGACCCAGGTATTTAAATTGTGTATTTGTTTTATTTTTCTACAAAATTTTATTATTTGTTGATAAATCTATATGCAAATGTGCTCAGTTAAAGAAATTTTCAAATTTTACTGTTATGTTGTAGAATTGATTGATGTTAATTAAATTGGCCACTATAGGACTCATGATAATTCTCAACACTTAACCATTTTTCCACTTCTTTAGAATCCTGAACTCACGAAATCATACTAAGTCCAAACACTTAGTCATTTTTCCACTTCTTCGTACTAGTGGACTTATGGAATCACGGACATGTAACCTATCTTACATCAATCCCTATGAAAAGTCTCAACACATAGCCATTTTTCCATATTTTCAGACTCACAGACTCATACTAAGTCCCAACACTTAGCCATTTTTTCATCTTTGTGAAATCAAAGAATCACCCTAAGCCCCAACACTTAGACATTTTTACACTTCTTCCGAATTTAAGCCTCACTAACTTGCAGAATCAAGGACTCACATTAAGTCCCAATACTTATCCATTTTTCTGTTGTTCATACTTTTAGACTCATGGAATCGCAGACTCACAGACTCACAAAAATTCTGAATGTTTAGCCTTTTTTTCTTCTTCGCAGACTCATAATAAGTCCCAACACTTAGCCATTTTCCACTTCTTCGGAATTTTGGAAACATGGACTCATGGACTCACAAACTCACAATAATTCCCAACACTTAGCCATTTTTATTTCTTCACTAACTCATGGAATCATAATAAGTTCCAACACTTAGACATTTTTTCCACTTCTTCAGACTCATGGAATTGCAGACTCACAAAAAAATAAATGTAATAATTATATTGTTTTCATCTCCCAGCCTCCATGTACCTTCCACCATGGAATTACAGGTCACCTTCCACCACATCACCTGACGCATGTCCCTTTCCCACATCATGATGAGATCAACATATGGAAAAATCGTAAAATTTATTCTAATTTTGCCTATTTTCGAGAAACACCAAAAATGCTCAAATTTGCCCAAAATTGAATTCCTTCTTGGGCCATCATTGGATATTTGTGACTAAGATTAATACAACCAGTTCAATTCCTATACACACGTGTTTTCACTTCTTTTCAAATTCATCTCTTTCATTTTGAATTTGACATTATTTAGCTGCAGGAATTTGGGTTTTTTTTCCCAATTTAATTACATTTCACCATGGTTGCTTGAAAAACATTAAATTTACTTAATTTCATTAAATTGGGAATGGCCTTATATTGACTTCAAATTCAACCAATTACAGGTCTAAATTTTCTCACGTAGAGATTACGGTCTAGAAAAACTCATCCTTACACCCAATTTCCCAAATTATTTAGGAATTTAACAACAAAAATTGGGGATTTGGCCCAAGTTTACCCGACTACTCCTGATTTTACCATGAAAACATGGTTAATTTTTTTTGTAAAACAAATTGCACATTAAATCTTCCTAACATTGTTTCAGGAAATTATCTTGTAAATTATGTAATTTCACTTCAAATCTCTTCTAAATGGCCCATGCAGGGTTAGTGTTGCAAGCTAGGCTCTAATACCAATTTGTAACATGCCCAACAATGATGGATGGGTCATGCCACTTAAAAATTCCTCTCTCTTTAGATATATGATACCAAATTGTAATGTTCCCATTAACAGGGAATCAAGAACATGCTATGGTAACATTCCTAGCCGTTAGTTGGAACATGCCCTGTGGCCTTACAAAATATGATATCATTAAATTAAATAATAAGTTATTCATATGAACAAAGTTTAGTGGAAAATAGAAACAACATGCATACAACATTAAAAATTCATATACAAAATTTTAAACACAGATATTATATGACAAAACTCATAATTGCACATGTATAGTAATGGAAATAAGCACATGAATGACTCTTATCTCATAAAATAATCACCAATTGCATGGAGACCTTCCACATTCCTCCCAAACTTGGACTTCATTACTAATAACTCTCAACAATGGGTCACCCTAGAGCTAGGGATAAAATCTACCAGGGTAAAGGGAATACTAAGACGATATAAGGTCTTATAAGAAGCATAATTGATTTATCCAAAGTTCCAACTTATCCAACTAGCCTATAGTCTCTCATTCCCCACATGCTTGTCCCACCCTAGGAAGTCTACCCCTTCTCCTCTTAATATTCCCTCGACTACCCCACTTCCTTTCCAAGGCTTCAACAACAGGCCAAGAAAGAAGCTTGAGATCCCTTTAGTTATTTCCTAGTGCACCAGATAACAACTATGAATAGTTTCTCTCCTAGAGAACTACTCATGGGCTTGGCAACCCCTTATTCCATCATAAAACCTAAAAACCACTTCTTCATTTCATCTTATGTGATAAAAATACAAGTACAACTTCCTTGTTATAGTCTAGTACCATAAGGTATGACTCATAGTTCCCCCTATGATGGAATAGTCAATATTGATGATAATAATCCCCCCTATCCCTTTTCACTATATCCACAAATATATATATATATATATATATATATATATATATNTATGCATGCATATTTTAAGACACTTTTCACCCCCAGGGACTCCCTTGTCCCTACTTTCGAGACATAGGATATCTAACAATATCCATTACTTTATATTTAATGAATAATACTATAATATTCTAGTTGGATTAATCCCCCTAGCTTATCCACTTCCTAGAATCTTATCCCCCCTTTCCCTTTCTAGGTGGAGTTTATCCCCCATACTCTTTTTCATTAATAATATGGGTTGTTTACATATTACAATAATAGGCTCATTGGCCTTTAGCATCTAGGCTATCTAGACTAATAATCACATAAGCCTTATGGCCTATAGCAACCTGGCTCACTCACCTATAAAACATTTATATTCGCCAATGGTATTGATCTGGGTATTACAACACAAACACTTATGGCCCAAAATGTCTTGGCTCACCGGCCTATAAGCTTACTTACATTTATATGTATAGTTCAGGTTCTCCCTAAGGGTATTACAAATAAACATATTTTTCATTTTTAATCTAGGGATTTCATAAATATATATAATTTTTTAGTAGCATTTCATGTTTTAGTCTAAGTTTTAATAAGATTGTACTTTGAGGTATTATTTGAAATTATATTAGGGGAATTTTTATTGGTTCACTTTGTTTCATTTATTTCATCTTATGGTTCTCACGTATCCAGCGGTAGTGTGTTTTAATGGAAATTTCCATGTTGGTCATATTCCAGAGCTATGTATTGTGCCAAAGGAAACACCATCAACAATCCTCGTACCAGTGTTACCTCACAAATTATACTTAATGATAAAATCCCTAATCCACAAGGCACAACCTAAGAGAGAAATAGAAATATAGTCACCATAGTCACCTAAGAAAATTATCATCTTCACTTTAGAACAAAATTCCCCTATCTCAAAGGATGTATCCCTAGTAGGATTACTAATACTAGGAAATGAGGCACAAGATGAACTGAGAGTAGCTTGAGTAAAACAATGTTTTTGTTTTGTTTAAGAATATAAAAGAGTTGATGGAAGGAAATAGAGATAAGTTCCAAATATAGCAATGGAAATGGTATCAAGTTTGAGTTCATTCAAAGGGAGTTATGGGTCAAGAAGAAAGTCTATCTTTAGAATTGATCTATTTCATCTAAGGATTGAAAATAAGAGACTAGAACCAAAGGGGATGAATAATCCCTTATCTAATCAACAATGATGACCAAGGACCTACAAGAATGGGTCTTCAAGGGAGCAACATTCACCAACCAAATTAACTATAGCTTGATAACATAGTCAATACCCTTTATAGAGTTCTTAAAATGGATAGACAAAGAGAGACATCAAATAATTATCAAAAATAGAAAAGGAAGAAGGAGAGGAGTTACCCCAAAAATTCTTCCCTCTAATGGTATATTTTTCCTTCACTAGATAAATCTAGTTACCTTGTAGAAGACTTGAGAATTCATAATCAATCTTTATGTGCTACATAGAAACCAACATAGAAAAGATTCAAACATTTACACCATAAACAAATAAATAGCCCTTATATGTCCATATTCTCCAAGAAATATATGTCAAGTAAGTTGCAAGGAGTGAAATCTTCAAAAATCCAACAATCAGTAAAAATGAGGAAGGGATACTCTTTATATAGATCCTAGATCAAATTCCTCTACAATAGCATAATAACATCTCTAACATACCTAGTTTTAATCCCCATGAATTAGAATTTAATTGTATAAATGTGATTTAGGTTGTTGAGTTGATGTGTTGGGGTGAAGACCTAGTATTGGCTTAATATGGTTGAGGGACAAATGGTATATTATGTGCATTGAAATAATTAGTCAAAATAGTAATCGCTAGATGCCATATGAGAGAGATGAAGAATGATGAGGACCTATGATTCAACAAGAGAGAGGGGGCCTCGAGTGGAATTATTTGTAGGTATTAGTCCAACCCACATTCCTGAATTATGTTATCATTGTGTATAACATTCTATTTGTTGTTGAGTGTTCCCAAAGCCAATCATTTAACTTAAGTAAGAGGGTAGGTGATATTGGTCATATCACATTGTTATTGGGGAGCATGTGATCCAGATGGATGTTATGGTCCTCCCACTTATTCCAACTAGTTAGTTTTGGCACTTTTCCAGTTTGGTATTTTGTTTCCTAGTTTTTAGGTCCCCAACTTTTCGGGCTGTTTTGAGGCTCTAAACAATATTTTTAGGGCTTGCCATAGTCAAATTGTAGACAAAGTTGGATTTGATGGAAACATGTTCATTCCTTGTATAGACCTTTCCAATGGGCTATTAGAAGCCTAAAATTGAGAACACATGAAACAATTATGGCCGTAGGAAGTTGTTGTACTAGCTTACCCCAATGGGGCCCACGTGACTTTTGGCGCTTCATCTCCTATAGTTAGGTTTTTCATGTCTAGGGTTTTTCCTTTCATGTTTATTGTAAAATGGCTTTCAGATACTCATTGTACTCAAATTCTTGCAAATGAGTGCATTCGTCACATCTCTTCTCAAAGATAATATGCCACCATTCGAGCAAGCTTGTTTTCTACTGCAGTTTATAGTTTCAACTTATTTCCTTATTGAATAGAAACCAATTTTACTATATCTCTATTACTCTATGTTAGGAATATTTTAATAATAATCTGTATTCATTTTTTTCTTCTCATAAAATATGGATTAGTGGTATAAAATCAGTCTTCTCTATGTTGTTCTTAACGCATGTCCCCAATGAGGTCAGGGTACAAAGAATTGGGTCTTGAACTTGTTTCTCTTGAGGAAAAAATCTCTCGTACGCAAAAGGGACCTCTCATGGAAGGAGAAAAGAAATAAGATGGGACAATATATCCTTTCAAAATGTTGCTTGAGGAATCCCTCATGCAACAATGGAATGAGATGATGGATATTTTTGTGTAAATCCTTCGGTGGATACCAACATGCAACACATATTCCTCAAGCAGAGCTGGCACCCCATTCAAGGGAAAAATAAAATTTTATATTCCTATATTTGAAGGTTAGAGAGATGAATATTTGGTAGACAAATTTTTTAATATGCTAGAATGGTATTTCTCTATCCATAAATTTTTGAACAGAGATCTGATTACTTTTGAGTTCCTCAAAGTCGTTCCCCATGTCAAAGATTGGTGAGAAAACTTTTGTGAGATAAAGGAAACAGAGTAACCCTTATTATTTACAGTCTTCGTCACCTAGGAGTCCTTCAGGGATGTTATTAAGGAAAAATACTACGCTTCCAGAATTTATGATGACCTATATACAAAATGGACCACACTATGATAGAAAAGAGACCAAGCAGTGTATGAGTTCAAAAATATCTTCCATACCTTGCGCACCAAGCTGGGTATCGGAAATTCTGAGCGACATCTAGTGCTCGAGTATCAAAATTTTCTTCATAGATACATCCATACCAAAATGGATTTTCTAGACATCTCTTCCTTGGGCATGACCTACCAATATGCCATTAAAATCGACCAAAATATTAAACAAAATATGAAACAATTTGAGCCTGGGAACCCCGCATAACAAAAGCAAGGAAAGAGGAGCCCCAACCCACAAAACAAAGGATAGAGAAAATATGGAAATCCTCAAGACAATGAGTCCAAGATGTAAGAAAATAAGGACACCATAAATACAAAGAAAGATACTGGGAAATGGTGTGACTTCCATAAGATCCCTTGGCATAACACTATTGATTGCCTCTCAAAGAAGTCATTGGTGGCTAAGTTGAAATACTTTGAATCATATGCAGGTTATGAATCTGAGTCAGAACTAAAAAGGGGGATATAGAACATTAACGTGGAACCCATTTCTACTGTTTCTACCACCAAGATCTATCCTGATGAACTAGACAAGCCAGAGGAAGGCAAGTGCCTTTTTCATTCACAGATGTGGCTGAATGGTACCCCATTGCACTTCATCGTTGATAGTGGTAACTAGAAGAACCTCATATTAGCAGAGGTCATAAAGTGGATATCCATAATGAAAACATCATACCCATAGTAGTACACCATTGGATGGATCCACCAAGGAAGCGATCTTCATGTCATCCAAAAGTGTCACCTATCGTATGACATCAAGACCTTCAAAGGAGAGGCATTGTGTGATATTTCTCCTCTCAAATTTTTTTATTCTCTTTTGGGGCAACCATATTTATGGAAACATCATGTTTTATAGGAGTCTATGTCTCACAGTGTTATTATTACTTTGAACGTGAAATTGTACATGATACCTAAGGTAGTCCCACCTCGTGTTATTTCCTTGATCTCTGCCAAGAAATGTAGGAAGGCCATCTCTTAGACTGGGAAGTTTGTCTTCTTCATAATCCTCTCTCGGAGTGAGAGAAATATCATAGCCATATCCAGGTCCTCCATGATCGACCTTTCCACACAACATAAGAGAATGTATAAGGTCATGGAATAATACTCATATATCTTCTCCTCACCTACAAGGGTACCCCTACACTGTTAGGTCAAGAATCCCATGGATCTGAACGCCAATGCATCACTTCCCAATGGGCCAGTCTACCACCGCTCTCTATTACAGAACGAGGAGATCAAGTGGCAGATCCAAGAATTGCTCCACAAGGATCACATATTTCCCAAATCATCGCCTTATGGGAGCCCAATCATGTTGGTACAGAAGAAATACGGGAGACGACGACTCTACATTGATTATTGGGCCCTGAATAAAATTACAATTATGAACCAGTACCCAATTCCATGAATCGACAACCTCCTTGATCAATTCATGGGGGCCAAATACTTTAGTAGGATTGATCTAAAGTTTAGCTACCACCAAGTCCCAATAGAACACACAAATGTATGGAAGACCACCTTCAACTAAAAATAAGGTCTTTTTGAATGGTTTGTCATTCCCTTTGGTTTGAAAAATGATCCAACAAAGTTCACGAGGATGATGGACGATATCTTGTGACCATTCACCAATAATTTTGTAGTGGTGTATCTAGATTTCATCCTCATCTACATCAAGACTTGGGCAGAAAACTTACAACATATTCAATAGGTTTTGCACACCCTATGACAACACAAGTTATATGCCAACTTGGAAAAATTCTCCTTCAGCATGGACATGGTCCATTAGCTGGGCTACATCATTTATGAGAATGGTGTACTTGTGTATCCAACCAGGATCCAGGTCATTTGTGATGAGTCATCCCTAACCACACTCAATGAGATTTAGACCTTCCCGGGCCTTGTGAATTTCTATCATAGGTTCGTGTAGGGATTCACCCATATTGCATGGGCCCTTGGATAAGTAACCAAGGGTGGTGGTAAGGAAACAATTGTGTGGGGCCTATCCAAACAACAAGTATTTGATTATTTGAAGAAAACTTTGTTCTCAACCCCAATACTTTCATTATCGGACCTACAACAAGCCTTTGAGATCGAGACAAATGTTGCAGACTATTTTTTGGTCGTTGCTCTCACTCAGGACGACCATCTCGTGGCCTATAATAGTGAGACACTATCAGATGTTGCTTGTAAGTACCCTAATTACAATAAACAAATGTAATCCATTATGCAATCCTTCCACCAGTGGAGACATTAACTTCTTGGGAAGGATTCATTCATCCACATTTATTATAAGTCATTCCAGTTCATGTAGACACAAGGAAAATCTCAGAATGACCGCCATCAGAAGTGGTCCACATACTTACAGGAGTTCCACCTTAACATCAATTATAAAACAATGATTCCCAACTGAGTCATTGATTTCCTCAGATGATCTCGATTCATGACACTCACCACAGTTATAAACTCTTGCATCCATGAGACATTCATATGGAACCACCTCTTTGAGACAGACCCAAACATTTCCACCACAAAAAAAATGTTGGACGCAATCTTATTTGTTGCTAATTTCCATCTTCAGGACAAGTTGTTGTGGCATATGGGTCATCTCTCAGTTCCATCAAGTGAGCATGCAAAACTAATTTGGGAAGCCCACTATAATCGGGTGGCAGGACACTTCGACATATAAAAGAGAGTTGAATTATTGTAGAAACATTTCTACTACCCAAAACTTCGAAAGGATGTGGGAAAGTATATCAGGTCCTGCAATGCCTATGTTATTTCCAACCTGACCACAAAGAAACAGGGCCTATACACACCTCTTACTACTCTTTACATGGCATGGGAATCCATATCAGTGGAGTACATGTGATGTAGGAGCATCTTAGGTGAATCAATAAAGAAAGCGCAAAGGTGAAGGATAGCTGGAATTGCACCAGCGTATGTTTTGAGAACATTTTGAATTTGAATGAAGGAACATTATTGTAATAGTTAGGAGAACATATTTGCATTTATTTTTTTGGAGATTGTAAATAGATATTGAGCGTTTCTCTGATCTGTCGGATATGGAGGAATTTAATTGTAATGAATGTAAAGTAGTTGTAGATTTTATTCTGATTAGATAGCTAGAGTTGTAAGAGGGAAAACTATAAAAAAATCTCTCTAATAGGTGTTGTATTGTGATGAGATAATCCTCATTGTAAGTTGTAGATATATAGAGAGAAAGAGCATAGGAGAGAACAAAGATTGTAGGATTGTATAAGAAGATAGTTGTTTCTATTGAACCCTGTACAAGAGCATTGGAATTGCTATAACATTGCCTTGATTTCATTTCATCGTGTTGTGGTGGTTGTTGTTTACATCTGTTTTAATGGTATGTTTACATTTTTATTTATGTTCTCTATTATGCATTTGTTTCAATTCTATGTGTGTGTATGATCGTGATTTCATGTTGAATGTATGAAGTCTATGAGAAGAGAAGTATGAGTTTCAAATGTTTCTCGTCCTAAGGATTTCTGCAAGCAGTGCAGCAGAGGTCCGCATAGAGTGTGTTGATAGAGTTCTGAGTTTTATCTCAGAAAAGATCAGTAGGGACACGGTTGTTCTCATACCAGCTAGAGTGCAGGTATCACACATAGTCATGCAAGGTGTGCACTGGGGAGTTGAAGTCTTAGAATTTTCCAATTGAGGAGAAATATTGAATAACTTATGTTACAAAGGAGTGTGCAGAGTTGAAGAGTGAAGTAACCATAGGTTATTGTGAATGTTGCAAGGTGTGCATGCGGGGATTTCCTTAGATTCTAGGAGTTACAGTGAGAGTTCCAAATTCAGAAGGGTTAGAACTGTTGAAGTGTTCAAAGGAAGAACTAGGTTCAGAATCACCTCGCAGAAGTCAAATTCATAAGAAGAAGATGCCAAGGTACTTGGGCATAAGCCTTCGAGAAGTTTGAATGAATGGTCGAAATTCTCAGAGGGAGAATCACCAAAGTTCCGTGAGTCATTGGATATTTCATATTAGTGGAGAGATTAAGGTTAAGTGTCATTCAACACTCGTAATCTCAGGAGGGATAGTGGTCATTGGATCTAGATGAATGAGGGTCATCGATCGCATGCTTGAATATGCGATTTTTGAAGTCGGGGTGTGAAGGATGTTGTGACTCATAGTCGAGAGTTGAAAACTCTAGATTCATGAAGTACTACTAGAATAAGGACCGTTAGATCACAAGAAGTTTATAGCTATCGATCGTGACGAGGAATCATTGTGATTTCGACTAACAGTGAAAGGTGTTGTTGAATTGAAAGTAGTCGGTACACGAAATCTTGAATTGATGAAGTATTTGACCCCAGGTCACAGTCGAGGGTCACATCAAGTAAATTAAAGAGAGGAGTCAAAGGACCCATTAGCCTTTCAGGGTTTCATGGATTGACGAGTCAGAAGAACCCACATCATTGATCGTGAAGTTGCGAGAACCAAAATACTTTTCGGGTGAAGATTGTGGTCACGTCAGTTGGTCACATGGATGAGAGTTGGAGATTAATGCTTTATCGCATAGGAGTAGCTCCAAAGAAGTACCTATGGATAGACATTTGTGTGTGTAAGATTCTTATGGGGAATCAAAGAGTCAATCAGACTCAAAGGGGAGATTAAGAATGATCCTAGACTAGGAGGTCATGCAGAACCTGTTGAGGTAGGGGTGTCTACGTTAGGTGGTGTTAGAGATTACAACCACTATTTTATGTAAGAAAGATAGGACGAAAGGCAAGTTATGATTAAAATTCTGCGTGGAAATTATTTGAACAGTGCTACGCAGAAGAGGTCAAGATAGACCAATGCTCGATCCAGATGTAGAAAGGGAAACGAGAGAACTTCGTTCTTGATTAGATGCTATGGAGACAACACAGAGACAGACAGTTGATGTTGGAGGTGTCAATGATGCCAAAAGAAAAAATGAGGCTGGAGATGAAGAATAAGTTGTAGCCAAAGATGATACAGAAGAACATATATTTAGAGTTGTTGGAAGAATAGGTTCCAGGGAAAAGATGAACATTTCGATCTATGAAGGAAACTTAGACATTGAAAATATTCTAGATTGGTTTAGATACCTGGACAAGTACTTCGACTATGCGGATTTCAAGGAAGATAAGAAAGTTAAACATGTTGTCACTAGACTTAAAGGGCATGCATCACTATGGTGGGATGAACTATAGTTTGATAGGCATTACAAAGGCAAGAAAACAATCAAAATATGGGATAGAATGGTTGCAAAGATGAAAGCCAAGTTTATACCCATAGATTACCAAATTAATTTGTTTCAAAGAATGCAGAATTTGAGAGAGAAAGGAATGATAGTGAAAGAATACACTGAAGAGTTCTACAGGATAAACATTCGAGCAGGTCATCATGAGAGTGATGATGAAAAGGTTTCCAGGTACATGAATGGTCTGAGATATGACATTCAGGATGAGATGAGCATGGTGATGATTAGAAATGTGGAATATTCTTATCATATTATTCTGAAGGCTGAAGAAAAATTGGCCTGAAAGCAAAGTCAAAGAGGTAGAGGTAGAAGTTAGAACAGAGGCAAAGAAATTTCCCAAGATAGAGTGCAGAAGCCCAAGAATGAGGAAAACAAACCTCATACTCACCCATAAAGAGGAGGAAGTTCATAGGGAAGAAAACATGCCAATGGAAACACTTTTCCTCTAGCCAGAGGAAGAGGAAGAGGCAGAGGAGGTGAGATAAACTTTTTTTTCTATGGAAAGATTGGACATAAGTATTATGAATGTCCTAAGAGAAAAAGAGATGGAGGAGGTGAAGCTCACATTTCAAAAGAGAATAAGAGAAATGTTGAGGTAGAAGATGCAAAATGTGGAAGATCCTTAATGATGAGGAAAATTATATTAAAGCTAGAGAAGGAGATAGAGAATCCAGTCCAAAGAAATAGTTTGCTTAGAACTTGTTGTAAGACCAAGGATAGGGTATGAAAGGGAATAGTGGATAGTGGAACTACAGATAATTTAGTATCCACAGAAATGGTGGAGAAGATGGAATTGGAGATAGTTTCACATCCAAGCCCATACAAATATAGGGGGATATAAGGATGAAATTTTATGTGATGTTATTCCCATGGATGTCTTTCATATTTTGTTGGGTAAACCATGGCAATATGACATGAACGTTGTTCATGATGGGAGAAAGAACACATACACCTTGGAGAAGAATGGTAGGACACATATGTTGCTGCCAATTAAGGATGAGAAGCTGAAAGAAGAAACAAGAAATATTATACTCCTCATCAGTGGGAAGGAACTTCTTGATGAAGTCAAGAAAGACGAAGACATGCAGTTTGTTCTAGTGAGAAAACCCAGAGTCATTTTGACAAGTACCAAGATAGACGATTTGCCAGAGCGAATTTAGGAACTGCTAGAGAATTTCGTTGATATAGTGGTGGACGATTTTCCTTGTTCGTTGCCACCCATTAGGAGTATAAATCATCACATTGACCTTATACCTGGAGCAAGTTTACCAAACAAAGCATATTACATATTGACGTCATGGGAGAATGATGAGGTTAATATACAAGTCCAAGATTTGATGGACAAAGGGTTGCTTAGAGAAATCTTGAGTCCATGTGTTGTTCCAATAGTGTTAAGTCCAAAAAAGGATGGTGGTTGGAGAATGTGTACAGACTCAAGGGATATAAACAAAATCACCATCAGGTATAGATTTCCTTTACCTAGGATGGATGACTTGATGGATTGTTTGAGTGGATAATTTTTTTTTTCAAAAATTGACTTGAAAAGAGGATATCACCAGATTATAATGAGGGAAGGTGATGAATGGAAGATAACATTCAAAATGAATGAAGGACTGTATGAATGGCTTGTCATGCCATTTGGTTTGAAGAATGTGCCCAATACTTTTATGAGATTGATGAATGAAGTCTTGAAATATTTCATTGGAAAGTTTGTAATTGTGTATCTTGATGATATATTGATCTTCAGTAAGACTCAGGAAGAACACTTGAGACACTTAAATCTAGTAATGAGGAGGTTGCAGAAAGAGAAGTTACTGATAAACTTCAAGAAGTCATCTTTCATGAAGAAATAACTCATTTATTTGGGGTTTGTGATCTCTTCGAATGAGTTGAAGATGGATCCTGAAAAGGTAAAAGAAATCAGAGATTGGCCATCGCCAAATAATATCTTTGAAGTTCGAAGCTTCCATGTATTGGCTAGTTTTTACAAGAAATTCATCTAGAATTTTACTTGGATATGTGCACCAATGATGGACATAGTCAAGAAAAGACATAAATATTTTTAGTGGATAGAAGAGGTAGAGAAAATTTTTAAGTTATTGAAGGAGAAAATAAATGGACAACCAGTTTTCGTTCTGCCAGATTTCAGTAAGATGTTCCAAGTCAGATGTGATGCAAGTGGATTTCCGATTGGAGCAGTCTTGATTCAAGACAATAGACCGATTGCATACTTTAGTGAGAATCTAAATGATGCCAAAGTGAAATATTCCACATATGATAAATAATTTTATGCAATCATACAAGCATTAAGGAAATGGAGGCACTACTTGATTCCAAAAGAGTTTGTCCTGTATAGTGATAACCATGCTTTACAATTCATAATTCGACAAGAAAATTTGATCCAAAAACATGTGAAATGGGTTGAATATATGCATAAATTTACTTTTGTTATAAAGCACATTTTTGGAACTACTAACAAGGTTGTTGATGCGTTGAGCAGGAAATGTTTGATTCTACAAGAGTTTCGTGCGAAAACCTAGGGTTTTGATAGCCTTAAGGACATGTACAAAGATGATCCAGATTTTAAAGAAGCCTATGAAACATGTGAGAATCCATTTTTTAGAGACAAAATCCAATGTATTGAGTATTTGATTTAGGATGGACTATTATTCGAGGGAAGTCAGTTATGTATTTTGAAGAGTTCTATGAGAGAGAATCTTCTGAAGGAAAAACATAGTGGGGGATTGGCTAGACATTTAGGCCATGAAAAAACATTTTCACAACTAAACGACTTATATTATTGGCCAGGGATGAGGACATATGTCAAGAAATTTGTGAACATATGTAGAATTTGTCAGCATGCAAAGGGGAAAATGAAAAATACATGATTGTATCAACCATTTCCAGTACCAGAGAGGCCGTGGGATGTGATAAGAATGGATTTTGTGTTAAGACTTCCGAGGAAACAGAGGGGTTGTGACTCCATATTTGTGGTAGTCAACAGGTTCTCTAAGATGGAACATTTCATACCATGTTAGAAAACTAGTGATGCAACTCACATATCAAATTTGTTTTTCGAAGAAGTTGTTAGACTTCACGGCTCACCCAAGAGTATTCTTTCAAACAAAGATACCAAATTTGTTGGTCATTTCTAGAGGACATTGTGGAAGAATATGGGGACAAAATTGTCTTTTAGCTGAGCATATCACACTCAGATAGATGGAAAAACTGAGGTAGTGAACAAAATTATGGGATATTTATTGAGGAGTTTAGTAGCTGAACATCACAGTCAGTGGGATCAGATTCTATCGCAAGAGGAATTTTCATATAATGATTCACCTAATAGAATCACAGGGATGAGTCCATTTCAGATCATGTATGGAATGCAACCAAGGGGAATATCTGAATTGAGAGACTTAGGGAAGAGTGAATTCAGAAGTGCTGGAGCAAGGGATTTTGCAGCAGAGATGTAAGAGCTCTACAGAAAAATCAAAGAGGGGTTAAAGATTTCTAACGTGGAACACAATCACAGAGAAGATTAACCCAAGAGAGAACTTCAGTTTGAAGTAGGTGATTTGGTTTTAGTGCTTCTCAGAAAAGAAAGGTTCCCAAGGGCAACATACAATACGATGAAGATGAAGAAAATTGGACCATGTAAGATTTTGTGCAAGATTGAGGTAAATGTTTATAAAATAGAATTACCGGATGGTGTAGGAATATCTCCCATATTCAACGTAGTGGATCTGTATCCTTACAGAACCAATGAAATAGAAGGATCAAATAATCAAAAAGAGGTTCAGTGGGTTAGACAAATGCCTATAGCTAAAAGGCTTCAGATAGAAAATATTGTTGATCAGACAGTCAATAAGAGGACTTGAAGGAAGACATATTTTGAATATTTAGTCAAATGGAAAGGACACCCGATTAAGGATGCTAGTTGGGAAAGTGAAGAAGATATCCAAAGATATGGACACACAATGCAAGAGCTCATGAATAGGAGTTCATGAATTTTTCAACCAAGGGACTATGATGCCAAAGCATCGTAAGCAAGCCAATAAAGAAAGAGCAAAGGTGAAGGACAACTGGAATTGCACTAGCGTATGTTTTCAAAACATTTTGAATTTGAATGAAGGAACATTAATGTAATAGTTAGGAGAACATATTTTCATTTATGTTTTTGGATATTATAAACATATCTTGAGCGTTGCTCTCATTTGTTAGATATGGAGGCATTTAATTATAATGAATGTAAAGTAGTTGTAGGTTTTATTCCGATTAGATAGATAGATCTATAAGAGAGAAAACTCTAAAAAAATATCTCTTGTAGGTGTTGTATTGTGATGAGATAATCCTCATTGTAAACTGTAGAGTTGTAGAGAACAAGAGCATAGAGGAGAACAAAGATTGTAGGATTGTATAAGTAGATAGTTGTTGTTATGGAACCGTGTACATGAGCATTGGAATTAATATAACAATGCTTTGATTTCATTTCATGGTGTTGTGGTGGTTGTTGTTTATATCTATTTTAATGGTATGTTTACAATTTTACTTATGTTCTCTGTTATTCATTTGTTTCAATGCTATGTGTGTGTATGGTTGTGATTTCATGTTGAATGTATGAAGTCTATTAGAATAGAAGTATGAGTTTCAATTGCTTCTCATTTTGAGGATTCCTTCAAAGAATGTAGCGGAGGTCTGCATAGCGTGTGTTGACAGAGTTCTGATTTTTATCTCAGAAAAGCTTAGGAGGGATATTGTTGTTCTCATACTAGCTAGAGTGTAGGTATCACATAGATCCATGCAAGGTGTGCACCAGCGAGTTGAAGTCTCATACTTTTCAAATCAAGGAGAAATATTGAAGAACTGTTGTTACAAAGGAGTGTATAGAGTTGACGAGTGAAATAACCAGAGGTTATTGTGAATTCCGCAAGGTGTGCATCCAGGGATTTCTTTAGATTCCAATATTTATAGTGAGAGCTCTAAATTCAAAAGGGTTAGAACCTTTGAAGTTTTCAAGGGAAGAACGAGGTTCAAAATCACTTCTCATAAGTCAAGTTCATAAGAAGAAGACGCCAAGGTAATTGGGTAGAAGCCTTCAAGAAGTCTGAATGAACGATCGTAATTGTCATAGGGAGAATTTTCGAAGTTTAGTGAGTCATTGTATCTTGCAGACCAGTGTATAGATTAAGGTTGTGTGTCTTTAAACACTCATAAGATCAGGAGGGATAATGGTTGTTGGGTCTAGATCAACGAGGGTCAATGCTTGTGTGCTTCAATTCGCCATTTCGGAAGTCGGGGCATGGAGGACGTTATGAATCAGAGTTGAAAGTTGTGAACTCCCAATTCATGAAGTTTGGATAGAATCAGGATCATCAGATCATGGTAAGTTCATAGTTTTCGATCGTGATGAGGAATCATCGTGATTTTGTCTATCGGTGAAAGGTGTTGTTGCATTGAAAGTTGCCAGTACATGAAATCATGAACTGTCGAAGGATTTGGCCTCAAATCTCAGTCGGGGGTCACATCAAGTAAAGTCAAGGAAGGATTCAAAGGACCCGCTATCCTTTTGGTGTTTCAAGGATTGATGAGTCAGAGGGACCCACATCAGTGATCATGAAGTCATGGAAATTGAAATACTTTTCAGGTGATGATTGTGGTCACATCGGCTAATCATGTGGATGAGAGTTGGTGCTTAACGCTTGATCGCACAGGTGTAGCTCAAAATAAGGACATGTGGATAGACAGTTGTGTGTGGAAAATTCCTATGGGGAATCAAAGAGTAAATCAGACTCAAAGGGGAGATTAAGAACGATCCTAGGCTGGGAGTTCGTGTAGAAAATGTTGAGGTTGGGGTGTCTATATCAACATGTTGAGCTTTCCATCCACCAAGATGGGAAATGACTATGTTTTTGTGGTTGTTGATCATTTTTCCAAGATGGCGATTATGGCCACCTGTAAGAAGAGTATCATAGCAAAGGCCACTGCAAAGCTCTTCTTTGATCAAGTATGGGTAAATTTTGGAATCCCACAAACCATTGTCTCATATCAGGATAGTCATTTCCTCAGCAAATTCGATTTGACCCTCTGGTCACTACTGGACACCAAGGTCACCAAATCCACTACTGTTGGACACCAGGGTAACCAAGGTCCCATGGAGTTTTCACTACCCCTTGTGGCCACCTTGACTAACTCCTCCTCTAATTCAACTGAAGCTGAAAAAGACACCCGGTTCATCGAGTGGATCATGCACATCCACCAACAGGTTTAGGATATTTTACATAATTCCAATCCCAAGTATAGGAAGCACCATGATCAACACTTGGAGCTACATAAGTTTCAGGTGGGATACAAAGTTTGGTTTCATTTACAGAAACAACGTTTTACATGGCCCCATAAAAAAAATTTCCCACTCTATTATGGACCTTAAACCATAACCAACGTTGTGGCAGACAATTCTTTTGAACTCAACATCACCCCTTTCCTTGGCCTACACCCATTGTTCAATGTGGATACCCTTCGACCATATTTCGCACCATTATTGGATACCTAAGAGATAACATATTAGTTGAAACCAATAGAGTGCAAACCTGATTGAATGCAACAAGAATCCAATGATCATATTGTGGACACACAGTTCAAGGGCACTCAACAACAAACGATCCAACTTTATCGAGTTGTTAAAAGAGGGTAGCTTCTGCACCAAGGCAAGTGGCTCACCCAGGGCCAAATTCAACAGAAATGTCCTCATCTGATGGGGGAACTCAACACAATGGATACCATTACTTTATAAGGGGGAGGGTTTATCTATATGCATATACGTGGCCTTCCACCTATTCCAACTGGTTCATTTTGGTAGTTTTCTAGTTTGGAAATTTTTTTCCTAGTTTTCGGGTCCCCGACTTTTGGGGCCATTTTGAGGACCTAAACAATATTTTTAGGGATCACCACAGTGAAACTACAAAGAAACTCATTGCTTGAAGGAAACATGCACATTCCTTAGATATTCCTTTCTAACGGGCTATTGTGCGCCTAAAACAAAGATCGTATGGAAACTTTACGACCCCGCGAAGTTGATGTACTAGCTTACCCCAACGGGGCCCACATGGATTTTGGAACTTCATCTCCTAGGGTTAGGTTTTTGATGTCTAGGGTTTTGGAATTCATTTTTTTATTATAAAAAGGAATTCAGAGCCTCATTTTCATCTTCTTGTGAATCAACACAGTCATCACATCTCTTCTCAGAGATAAGCTGCCACCATTCCAACAAACTTGTTTTTCATTGCATTTTACAGTTTCATCTTACCTCCTTATTGCATAGAAACCAATTTTACTGTATCTCTGTTATTCTGTGTTAAGCATCTTTTAATAATAATATGTATTCATTTTGTTACTCTCATAAAATTTGGATAAGCATGGGCATGGGTACAATTAGCTTGGGAAAGAGCGTAGGTCAAGTCAAACAAGAAAACAAAGAGAGGAAATTTGTATGGGCAAGGGGGCAGTTTTTGGACAATCATTTTTTTGCATGGATATAAGTTTTTACTTTCATGTTTTGGGAATCGATAGAAGCGATGAGTGCTAGTGACATAACAAACCATGTTGTGCTTGAAGGAAGGAATTGTTGGGATATGTTTTATGTTGAGAAAGAGGCATGCATTCATGTAAATCGGGTTGTAACCCTATGAAGAATTTTAATGTTCAGAAAACAACTCAAGAGACTTGTGAGGGATGTTGTGAATTGTCTTGGAGTAGTTGGGAGGTTTTCTAGTCATCCAAATGCATTAGATCCCTAGAGGGAAGTGGGAAAGTATAATGGATTGTGTGTAGTGAAGGAACATAGAGAAACATGGGTTTTGAGGTTGATGTGTGTGGAGAGTGGATATCTAGAGAGTTGGATATCCTTATGGAATCATAGCCTCATCCTAGGGGTGGATTTTTGTTGAGAGAAAGTCAACTACAATTCCTATTTCTAGAAGGTTTATCCTTCATATACAACCATTTGGTTAGCTATTAACATATAATTTCTCTATTGTATTTATGATGATATTCTATTGTGTAAATGGTTTATATGAATGTTGTGTGTTTTTTGTTTTCTTTAGAAATTGAATTCATGTTTTAATATATGTTGTTAGATGCATGTATAACTGTGGAATTATTCATCACATTTAAATTTGTGTGTGACTTGTACTTGGTTAGCTATAGGAAAATAATAAGAAGAAAACTTTGTTTTTCAATATGTTTTCCACCCGTAATGTTGCTCAACTTGAATCCTTATATCTAGCATAGAGGAGAGTAAAGAATTATTTCCTTCGAATAACTAATCAATAATACATAAAATAATGAGGTGGTCTAGACACATGTACAATCCTCTAACCAACATCGACTCATGAAAGTGAGACATCTCCATCAAGGAGAGAATAAAATGATTCAAAGGTAAAGTTTATCTTCCAAAGGCCTCCAAATGGATAGATATTCCACCATGTCCTCAAAGTAGAAAATGAAAACCTTCTAGATATCCTCCAAGGTTGATGTCTATCTATATAAAGTGAAATTTCATAACAATAAATGATTATAATCCCTCAATAGTGGATGAATCCCCTAAAATCAACTCCAATGATCATATTTAAGGTATCCAATGTGTAACCTCCTTCTAAAATAATTTCAATGACCTATCCAAGTCAAGGAAGGCCCAATAAGTTATAAATATTCCAAATAGAAGTCCCAATGGATAAGTAATACATCCTCCAAGGTGGAGGTAAACAAAAATTGTGTAACACCTCAAAATGTGTGAAAAGTTTGATCACAACAAGATCTGTGCCATATCATGGTATGAGAGGTATCGATGCATAAAGAATAGCCCCAAAATTTGTAGGGAATTGTGACCAATAGTTGTGAACTTCCTTATATGTGGTGAACTACCTCGAGAGTAACACAGAGTCCTTGGCAGTTGTGAAAATTCCAAATGTCATGATGAAGATAATGCAATCTCCACTTAACCCAAAATCCCCGGGTTCTCCACCAAGGAAATTATACATACTCATGTACAATGATCTAGCAAGGAGTGGAGACTATAACATAATATAATCCAATGTTATTCTATGATAAGAAATAAATACCTCATCAAAACCTCCAATACATCATCATCTATTTCATCAAAAATCCATTGAACCAAGTGGATTCTTGAACCATCCAAATCTGTTTGTGCTCAAAATCACAAGGGTAGTGAAGAAATTCACTAGTATAAGCCACATGGAAAATGATGGGTAACAACTAGCTCCAAATCAAGAATGTGTGCTAATATTTGGAGTGCATGAGAACTTCAAAATATTTCTATGTACCTATTAGAATTGGCCTCTATAATAAATAAAAAAAATGTGGCAAGATGGATGCACTTCAACATCCCTAAAAATCAGATTTACATAGTCCATTTCATCCATAGTTAAAAAAATTTCTTTTAAAAAATAAGGAAAAGGTCATCAATTCCCATGACAAAATGAGATAAAATCCAATGCTCACATGTTGGGATTATTAATGATACTCTACTCCTCAAGGGACCTTATTATTTCCCCTACCCTACTTCTTCCATTATGTTTGTTCATAATCTAAAATAAGGATACATCCAAAGTGAAGTAAATATAGGATCGTGTTGGAAAATTGTTGCCATTGATGTTAAAGACAAGTGGAGACTACTCAAGCCAAAGAGTAGGTCAAGGAAGTGTCCACATTGTGATTCAAATAAGAGTGAGGAAGAATAATAATAGAGGGTTTTTGAGTAGCATATGAAATTACTTGTGTCTTTATAATCTTCTATCTGTCTACCCTAATTTATGAAGGCAATATGACCCCATTGAAGCGAAGAAAAAGAGAAGCAAGATGACTTTGTGAGAAATGAATTTGAGGATGTACATGTTTGAAGAAAAATGGTGAATGGAAGATGAAAGAGATGACCACATTGAAGAGTTATGATATAGAATGATAATGGTTTGTTGAATCTTGACAATGCAAACATGTTGATTAATTGGGTTGGTTTTCATTGATGTCAACCCTTGAAGAAAGTCTTGTAGCGAATTTCGGTAGAAAAAAGGTTTGGGTAATGGGCCCAAGTTTGTTTGATGGATAATGGTATGAGTTTTGATATATTTTCAGGTAAAACTATTCTATATGGATAGAACATTTCATACAATTTTCGGTGTGATGTGGAACGTCACATAACTCCTCACGATTAGAGAGTTATGGCCATGTGAAGTTGGAGAACCCTCATGAGTCATCTAGAAGCCGCAAAAGGTCAAAGTAGTCAAAGTGTTTGAAAAGAAGAAATTATTTAAATAATAAAGTGAAGTGATGAGTGTACTATAATTCGAAGAGGATAAAAACAAATTATTTAAATAATAAAGTTAATGGATAAAATACTAATTATGAAAAGTGGTTAAGTTAAGTGAACAAGTGGTTATAATTGGGTTAACCCTAAAATAAGGAAAGTGGGTTAAGATAGTTAGAAGGTAACCCCTTGAGAAAGATACATAAAAGTATAAATAAGAGGAAAGGGTCTCCCATTGAAATCACACTTGAATATCATTGAATACCTATTTTTGTGAAAGGTTATTTGGGTAGGTATTATTGATACAAAAAACTAGCAGTAGAAAAAGTGGGCAGAAAAAGTGCGGCAGAAAAAGTTTGGTAGAAAAAGTGTGGTGAGAAAACTGTGAAAGAAAAAGTGCAGTAGGAAAAGTGTTGCAAAAAAAGTGAGATAGAAAAATCATAGTAGGAAACGTGTGGCATAAAAACCGCAACAGAAAAAATGCGGCAAAAAAATCGCGATAGTGGATTCACAGCAAAAAACCCGTGGCAACAGAATGCTACAAGAAGAAAAAAAAGGTATGGTTCTCATATGTGTAGTCTTGAATTTATGAATCAAGTTGAGGGTTTTCCTTGTAAATATGTTGGATGCCCTCTTGGGAGTTTATGGATTGTTTTAGAGTTGATCTAAGGAAAATCTACATAAGTTTAATATTGGTTCATGTTTGAGGGATTTTGGTTGAGGTATGTTGTTGAAGTTATTGGTACAGATAGAGGTTGTATAACAATGAGGTTATAGCACATGGTTTGAGGTACAGACTTGTGATGTAGTGTTTGAGGTATATGTGATCAAATCAGATTTGGATGATGAAATTGATGAAGAATTTTGGTTGAGGTACATGTTGGCTACATGGTTGAGACAAGTAGTTGATGATTTGGCACATATATGAGGTGTATAGTCGATGATTTTGGTACGTCTTGATGAGTGATAGTTTATGTGTAGTTGATACATGATTGGTACATACTTGGTACATGGTTGGAGGTACTTGTTAGTAGTATTGTTGACACATGGTTTATGGATGATGTAGCATACTTGTCTTTGTATATTATTAGAAGCACATATTTGTGAGTTTTTTTGGTAATTGATATTGGTGAGTAGATCTGATTTGGTTGGTAAGATTGATGAGATCGATTGTTTTGATAGGTTTTTTTGGACATGTTGTTGTGATAGGTTGTTTGGTACAGGTTGGTGCATGTTTGATGCACTTGTTTATGGTACAGGTTGTTTATAGGTTGAGGTATAGGTTGATGGATGGTTGATGCATGGTTCAAGTTATTGGTACAAGTTTTTTGGTGCAGGTTGATTGATATAGGTTTACAATAGTATATCTCACAATGATATTGAGACAATGGTTCCATTATTATACCTGTACATTAGGGTGGTTGGACATGGGCAAGGACACGTGGTTGTAGCCACCTTCCGATTGTAGCTGGAAAACATAGGGGGTTGTAGCATCTTTTTGGTCGTAGAAAAATAACTGGGGAGTTGGAGATTCCCTCAAGTTGTATACTGAGAAACTAGGGGGTTGGATCCTCCTTCCAATTGCAGCTAGAAAACAGAGGAATTTGGTGCTTCAAATGAATGTAATTCTTAAAGACATAATAAAAATCATTTTGTGGTTTTCTCCCACTTTGGGTTTCTATGTAAAACACAAGTTTATTGTGTATGTGTGTGATTTATCATGTGTTCATCATTTATTTACTCTGCAACTATTGGATGATAATTCTACATTGATATAACACTTGCATTTTATGGTGAAAAAGGATTAAATTTCCTTATTACTGATTCACCCCCACTCTCAGTAATCCAAAAAAACAAAGTTGATAAGTGAGGGTGACCAATGGCTAGGTTGACCATATTGAGGTAAAATAAATTATCCCACATTGATAAAGAAAAGCATCTTAAGTGGGCTTATAATGTAAAGGCCAGACTACAAAGTTTGAATACAAACAAATGAGCTATGAAACCCTGCACAAGGGGTTAAATTTTATGTTGTGGGACCTTGGAATATTGGATATCATGTAACTTGAGTGAAAGGGAGGTGTTTAAGGCCTTGGGGAGGCAATACCCTATTGGCCTGATATCTTGATGCCCTGGTAGTCCAATATCAACATATCAGATATTGAATACCTCTATCAAAATATCAGTGCAGTGTTGAAGGTTTTGAGAGCTCGATGAGCCAATAGTTAGAACACAGAGAGACAAGGTTCCATATGGCACATATTGCATACTAGAAGATCATAGTGAAACAGAGTGTTGAAGTCTCATGCTCTTGATGGGTTGTTGGACAATGGTGATGCCACATCATCACCATAAAAAATGTTATGTCAAAATAATGAGAGAAGCCACATTTTAGGCCACGTGGTAGTGTCGACTTAGCATAGTGTCGAAATATGAGATGAAGGATGTGATGACATCATAGGAACATTAATTCCATGTCATCCAATACATGTGGAAGTGATCAATGTGGATATCATGTCATATTCCATGTCAACATACAAACAAATTGGATATTAGAAGATTGGAAGTATTGAGTGCAGAGTGTTGAACTTTTTGGGGGTCGAGTGAACCAGTTTCCCAGTGGGTCTATCACCTGGTGATATAGTTATGTAAGAAAGGTTCCATATCGAATATCATATATAAAAATATTAGAGGATTGTTCTAGTGTTAAATTCCCAAGGGTCTGGTTGGATGATAACCTGATAGCCAGGTGAGTCGATGACCTGATAAACCATATCAAAAAAATTGTTGAGGGTGTAGTATTGAGGTCTCAGTGGCCCAATTTGTTTAATGGGATGATGAATCAAGTGGGATAGAATACCGAATTAGACTAAATATACAATTTTCATGACTAAATACCCAAGGTCCTGATATCCTAGTGAATCGGTGGTTTCAGTAGTCCAATAAGTAGTGTATACCGGATCAAAGAAAAATCTTGGAGATGAAAAATTGAAGGCCTGAAGGCCCAATGGTTCGGTGGCTCAGTAAGTTTGGTATACCCAATGTCCAGGGAGATATATAAACAATTGATATTTGACCCATGCATGATCAGACGACTTCCAAGTGCTAGGCTTTTGTTAAGAGTTTTGGTGGCCAATGATTACAAATCAATGGTTCACAATTAATATTGGACACATCCGACAACTACTAAGTGATGATGATCTCTAAACAGATCACGTTCGATGGAAGGAGATTGAGACTATTTTTCATGAAGTTGTTTTATATATCGATTTAATGGAGAATCAAGGAATTTAGAGCCGATCCTATGAACATAGTTTTTGGCATAAGGAAAAATAATTGAGATTATGGGGTCAATATAAATAACTATGCACAAAAAAATTTGAGTGTGTGTGTGTGTGTGAAGTGTGAGAAGCTATGAAATTGTAGAACTCAAAGTTCAAGAATGTGGATGTAGGATTTTAGGATGTGAGTTGAAAATATGAAAGTGATTCCTTGAGATTCTCAAGTGAGCAAAGATGAAATAGATTGAGATGTAACATTTTAAGGGTGGTTGGGAGGTTCAAGTTCTAAGGAACATCTGAATTCAACCAGATTGTGAAATTGTGGAAATTATTATGATAGAAAAGACAGAGAAACGAATTTTTGCATGTGAAGGCTTGAATAAAACTGATGATTGGGTATTTTTGATAGTTTGAGAAGGTTGGTGTCTTTGGTATGATAGAACCTGCATTTTATTTATTTGGTGCTCATCTAAGAGGATTGGTATCTCCTTCAAGTTGGTTCCTACGACTATTGTAGTTGTAGGTTTGTTCCTACATGTATTGTTGAGTTAGTGCTCATCTAATGGTATTGGCATCTCTTGCAGGTTGGTTCTTGAAAATATTGCAACCATAGGTTGGTTTCTATAGGCATTACTGAATTGGTGCTCAAATAAGAGGATGGAAATCTCTTGCATATTTATGCCTGCAAATATTGCAGTTGTACGTTGGTTCCTACAATCATTGCTAAGTTGGTGCTTAGATGAAGTGATAGGTGTCTCTTACAGGTTAGTTCCTGCAAATATGTTAATAGTAGGTTGGTTCCTACATGATATTATAAATACAAGTTTTGTGGTTTCATTCCATTTGGGTTTCCACATTAAATCTCTATGTATTTTGGCTTGTTTGGTTGTGTATATTTATCGTTAAATAATTATAGATGGTAAGGTAATAAATTGATAAATATTGTAAGAAAAGAAAAATATTCCTACATTGATTCACCCCCCTCTAAGTATAAGTAAGTGTGACCACAATTGTTCTTAGAGTAGGTTCCTTTAAAACAATTTGATCACTGGAAGGTATATCTCTAGCACACATGGATTGTCAAGATGGCTTCTAAATCAACCAACCTCCCTTGTTTAATGGAATAAACTATAAATTCTGGAACATAAGAATGAAGTATTATCTCATGGCACTTGGATGTGATATTTGGAAATTAGTTTTCACTAGTTACACCCCCCCAAAAAACCCCACAAATAGATGCAACTAAAAATGAGTTAAGTCAAACAATACACGAGGAATGAATACCATCTTGAGAGACTCAAAAAATTTTGAGAAAACCAAAGAGGGACAATATATATCAACTAAATAGCCTTGGGACAAGCTAAAATATCTTTAAACAAATGAATATACCCTCATAACCATGGAAACAAATAATGTTGATCGAGAATGTGAAGTCACAAAAAGTTAAATACAAAAAGAGAAGAAAATTATAAAATAAATGAGGAAGACAATCCCAAAGGAAAACTTATTTGTGATCCCGATGAAATTAGTAAGCTCAAGAGAGGATAAGGAAAATATAAAGGCAATGTTCCCTTTAAATTCTTTAGTCATGGAGAAGTAGGACACTTGTTTGTTAAATTCCCTTATAAAAAAAATAAAAAATGAAGAAGCATATTCCAATTTCAAAAATTACAATAAGGGAAAGATTTAAAAGAAAAAGAAGTACTACAGATAAAAAAAGAATTTGTATGCCAATGCAGACAAGATTTCTTCTAATGATAGTGACAATAAAACAAAATATATTCCCCGCGTGGTCCTAGAAACACACAATGATGAACTAGAAAACAAAAGCATAGATTTAATAAAAGAAGGAAATCCTGAGATTGAAGTATAAGTGGATCTTGAAGGAGAAATGATTTGTGACCCAAACTAAGTCATGAAGCCTAGAAGATAGAACATGTTACTATAAGATAAATTGTTACAAAGACTTGAGGATAAAGAAAACAAATTTAAATAATTAGAAAGAATGGATGAATTGATGAAAATATAGCTAGAATAAAGGGAAGAACATTGTGATAGATTTGAAGAAAACATTACCCCTATAAGAAAAGAGTTAGAAAATACAGTAACCCAATTAAATAAAAAATTAAAATTTGTAAAGACTGTTGAGATTCTAAAAAATATTCTCATCTATCAAAGGTCACCATTTATCAAGACAGGTCTTGGTTATGACAACAATCAAAGAACCTTGAATAATAAGTCACTAGAAAACTTTTTGAAGAAAAACCTAAAAGATATGCAAATGTTGTTAAAGGTTCCAATCATAGTGAAGAAAACAACAAGGAAATAAATAATAACTAGAAAGGGACTGATATTTCACTCAAGAAATATAAGGATGATTTCAAAAGAGTTGCTTCATCAAGAAGACCCTTCACAACCAAGTATCAAAATCTTTTCTTGATTATTGCTTTTCTTGAAAAAAGAGTTGTCACAAGGCAGTATATTGCGAAGGTTATGGATTATATGAGAAATATGAGTAAAATGTGTCACAAGAATTACAATGATAGGCATGAGAACAACAAGACTATAGGTTTTTGTGGGCTTGTTGATAGGAATTACAACCCATTTTCTCCCCTACACTATAAAGTTGAATTTTGCAAATTCAATAACTATGGACGCATAGCTTGAGACTATAGAATCATCAAGACAAAATTTTCTAGATAATAATATAGAAAGGTATGGAAGATAAAATAAGAAAACGAATATAAGGAAGAATGTGAATGATCTTGGTATGGACAAAACAAAGAACATAATACCACCAACAAACAAAAGAAATAAAATACAAAAGTTTAGAAGAGGAAAAAACAACAAAAATACCATACAACCATGATAGAACATACTTCACTCCTAACACAAAATGGATGCCTATGTAACATAACTAGTGGACAAAATTTTGTGAATGGTGTGACTAGGAAAATGGTTTCATGCACATATGGGGCTATTTCTCTTGATGTCAATCAGACCAAGGAAGTAAATCAACATCTTGAAAATATATCTGTGGAGAAATTAATAAGAAAGGCATAAGAAGATGATACTTCTGAAGATAAGGATACATTTTTGAAAAGGTTGGGACATGCAACAGAATACCATAAAGTTGATAATGAAGTTGTTGTGAAGGAAAAGGAACTAGTCTTGAATGACATGAGAAGAATGTTGATAAAATAAAGAAGAAAATGATTACAATAATCCCAAGCAATCTCAAAAGCAGATGAAAAATATATCCTTTAAGAATCGAAAGATGATCAACCAAGTAAAGAATATAGGAAGATTAAGGATAATCCATGGAGGTATGGCAAAGTAAGTTCCATAATCTATTTCAATTTTAATGAAAAGTGTCATATGACAAAGTAGAGAAAAAAAAGAAGAATCACGAGACATATTATTATTCAAAGGAGATGATGAAGAATCAAGTTGAAGAACTCAAAGAGGAGGATATTGGAACAATAATTTCATAAGTTAACAACATCAGCATTGGAATACAATTATGATAAGAAGTTGTTTCTCAAAATTTTGGATTGTGTTTCTGCAAGGATGGTAAGAATAGAATTCTAGAGAAATGTTGAGATACCTTTCATTCAAAAGTATGATGTAACCATGAGACATAATACAATGGTTAATTTATGAATAAATCACAAATTGAAATTGATATAATCTTGTTTAGATGTGAATGATGGACAAAACAAATTGGCATTGTAATCCAGCAAACCATAGTGAATGCTGCGAAAACACATCGATTGATATTTTGTGTGGTAATATTGAAAGAAATTTGTCATAGAAGTTTTGGAGAAAAGGAATTACTCTAACACTTTCCAAGAAAATATGTACCATCATTACATTAATGAGGGTAGATATGGAAGACTGAAATATGAATATATCAATGATAAGAAATTAAGGATTGTCTTAGAATTCCCAACTGCAGAGATTTATCAATGACGAAATGAATCCCAAGAAGAAATTCAAAACCAACATTTGTATTAACACACATAGGAGAAGCATAAAGCACTAAGATCAATAGACTTATAGAATATCAAAACAAGGAATCTCTATGTTCCCAAAGTTGAGACAAATAATGTGAAGAAGATGAATCCATTGATGAGTTTGTTGTCAGTGTTTGGATATAATATATCATGAAGGAATGTTGGAGTTGCTTGTAGAAATAGACTAGAATTATGGATATCAGAAGTTGGAAGATACATTAGAAGTTATTAATAAATATAGAAACTCAAATAATCAAAGCACATGGATACGTGATAAGTTGCATATGGATACCAAAAATAAAATGGAATGGAAGATCCAAAATTATGTAGAATTGATCACAGGAGGATCATAGAGATAAATAACAAGGATTCAACGAAAGTTTCATGGAGACGAGAAAGCTCAGGGGGAGTTTCATAAATAGAGAAGGTGGTTGGTTGTAGAGAAGTCTATGAAAAGTACAATGTAAGGGGAAGAAAATACTTTTTTAATTGATTCCAAAGGGGGAGAATAGAGAGAACATGGGAGACTTGTAGATTTTGAATTGTTCAATTTATATTAGAGAAAAAACTGTGAGATCTATGAATGGATATGACTAGAGTAGTATCATAATTGAATTTTCTTTCCATCCATGCTTCGACAAATCCCATTGTGTTTATAGTGTTGCATGAGAAAAGTATAAGGCGCGATGAGGAGAAGCATCAAAAATCACTGGTCAAGGTTTATAAGAATAAGTTCCCTCAATCACTCACTGAATTATTTCTATAGAGAGCATGGTGATTATAGTTACATTACTAAAAAGAGATGTAGATAGACACATTTATTAGTTGAGAGAATATTCATGTGGTTTTACATGCCTTTAAAAACAACGATTATTTCCCTCCTTTTTATTTCCTTGGCCTTGAATGTTGGTGGGTGGGTTGGTTCATTGCGAAGTTACACAACACCTATATTCAGTGGTCTTGAAAGGTCTGACTTTATAACATCCTAGCATTTTCTAGCTTGTTTCTATATTTGTACATGTTCCAACATATGCACATGTTCCTAGTTATGATGTTCTTATTCAATCCCTAGTAGTCCCTAAGAGTGATGTTCCTACATTCTTTGTTGTTAAAATAAGTTATGTTTCTACCCACATGTTGTTTCGTTGCTCTTATCTATTATGTTCTTACATTTCTACATGTAACTAGAAGCAATGTTTCACCTTCACAAAGGGGGAGTTTTTTGGAAAATTTGTGTCATTGATGTCAAAGACAAGGGGGGACTACTCAAGAGAAAGAGAAGATCAAGGAAGTGTCCACATTGTGAATCATACAATAAAGAGGAAGAAGAAGAATAAAGGGTTTCAATGCAATATATGCATATATCTACATGTTGATTAAATTTTTTGTGTCTAACCTAAGTCATGAAGGATAGAGGACCTCGTTGAAGAGAAGAACATGGGAAGCTAGATGAATACATGTGAAATGAATTCAGGGTTGTACAAGTTTGAAGAAAAATTTGAATGGAATATGAAGGAGACAACCATTTTGAATATTTTTGTGGAAGAGTGATCATGATTTACTAAAGCTTGATGGTGTAGAGGAACCTGATAAGTGAGGTTTTCAAATGGATAGGCTAGCCAGATCAAGGTAAAATAAATTATACCACATCCAAAAAGAAAACTGAATTATGTGGGTTGATAATGTAAAGGAAACATTATAAATTTTGAATAAGAATGGGCGAGCTACGAAACCTTGTGCATGGAGTTAACATTTATGTCATGGGACATTGACATATCATATATCATGTAAATAGAGTGAAAATGAGTTGTTAAAGGCTCAGAGATCCTGATATCCTGGTTCCATGATAATATAATATTGACATATTGGATATCGACTAACCAAATAAAAATATTATTGGAATGTTGAAAGTTTCGAGAGAACAACGATTCGTTGGTCGAAACATTGAGAAACGAGATTCCATACTAAGCATATCGCATATTGGAAGACGGGATCGAAAACACAACATTGCATTCCCTAGAATGCGATGGACTATTGGTTGATGGTGATGCCACATCAGTACCATGATAGATTTCATGTCAAAGCCACAAGAGTAGCCATGTCAGTGCCACATGTCAAGCCACGAGCTAGTGTTGAGTTAACATAGTGTCCAATTAGGGGATGAAGGATGTGTTGAAATTATAGACACATCCATGCCACATCCTCTAGTACACATGGAATTTATCCATGTGGATATCATGTCATCTACCACATAAACAAACTGGTGTATCATATATCGAAGGATCAAAAGGATTGAGTGCAAAGTGTTGAATTTTTTGGGGTCCCTCTCGGACGATCGCTCAGTGACACATTTTCTTAAGGAAGGTTCCATATCAAATATTGTATATTGGAATATCATAGGATCATTGCATTTTTATAGTCCTCAGGGGTAGGTGTGACAAATGATCGATGGCCTAAAGGCCCAATGAGTTTGGTGGCCTTGTGTACCAAATCATAGAAACTATTGACAGTGTAGTGTTGAGGGACCAATGGCCGGGTGAGCCTAGTGGACTAGTGAATATGGTGGGATAACATACCAAATTAAAGTAAATATCAAAAGTGCTTGGATGATGTCCTGGGGGCCCACTATCTCAGTGACCCAATTGTCTTGGTATTCAGATAAGAAATGTATATTGGACTAGAGAAAAATATTGGAGATACAAATTTGAAGGATCGGGGGGCAATGGGCTGGTGAACGAATAATCCCAATAGTATCGATGTTTGGGGAACTAAATTGATGGTTGAGGTTAAACCATTGCATGATCAAATCGTTGTTGAGTGTCAGGGTGATTCTAAGTGTTCTGGTGGCCTACGATTATAGATAAATGGTTCATGATTAATTCTTGACAAATCCAACGACTACTAAGAGACAAGGGCCTATGAACATATCACATGGGATGGAATGATATTGAGATTGGTTTTCAGGGAGTTTTTTTACAACCTAGTTTAACATAAAATTGAGTGATCTCAAGCCTACTCCATGAACATAATTTTTATTATAAGTAAAAATAATTAGGAGTATGCGCTCAACATAAATAAAAATTCCCAAAACCATTTGAGTGTGTGTGTGTGAAGTGTCAGAAGATATGATTTTGCATAACCAAGAGTGGAATAATGAAAATCTAGGAGTTGAAGATATGAGCTACGAATATGAAAGTGAGGACATGATATTTTCAAGTGCGTAAAGATGAAATAGATGAATATGTAATAGTCTCAGGGTGGTTGGGTGGTGAAGGGTCTAAGGAACATATGAATTTAAGAAGGATGTGAGCTTGTGGAAAGTGTTGTGACAAGAAATAAAGAGAAAGAAGTTTGTGCATGTGAAAGCTTGAAGAAAGATATTATTTAGTATTGTTGATAGTTTGAGAAGAATGGTGTCTCTAGTAGGTGGGTTACTACATATTTCTAAGTAGGATCTCATCTATGTGGATTGGCGTCTCCTGTTGGTTGGTTCCTACAAATATTGCAGTTGTGATTCGGTGCCTACATGCATTGCTGATTTGGTTCTCAACTAATGGGGTTGGTGTCTCGTGCAAGTTGGTTCTTTAAAATATTCCAGTTGTAGGTTGATTCCTATAGGCATTTTTGAGTTTCTACTCAGATAAGAGGATTGGTGTCTCCTTCAGGTTGGGGCCTAAAAATATTGTAGTTGTATGTTGGTTCCTACAAAAATTGTTGAGTTGGTGCTCAACGAAAGATATTGGTGTCTCCTATAGGTTGGCACCTACAAATATTGTAACATTAAGTTGGTTCTTACATGATATTATAAATATAACTTTACAGGTTTTCTCCCATTTGGGTTTGCATGTTAAATCTATGTGTATTGTGGATTGTATGGTTCTATATATTTATCATTAACTTGTTAGAACTGGTAAAGTAATGAATTTACAAATATTGTAAGAAATGAAAAACAATACTATATTGATTCAGCCCCCCTCTCAGTATAATTAAGTGTTCCAATAGTTGGAATATGCACCAAATTATGGTTGGAATAAAATTTGAAACCATGTCCATGATCAAGCTCATGCCAAAAATTGCATGTGCCACTACAAGCTTCTTCTATCCAATATTCGATAGGGCTATTATATAGATTATTACTACAATAAAGTTCATGATACAATCACATATTTTATTATACAACATCATCATTACTTCCCTTAAGAAATAAAAGCTTACAGGGGTCCACAAGATCAATCAAAATGTAATGTCCATCACTCAAGAAATATGTACGTGAGAGATGAGAAACAATTCCATATTTATAAGAAAAAAAGTTAGGCCTTATTATAAGGCTTGGAATACTTCTTTTGATGGATGGAATTTTCCAGAAAACAACTCACCAGAGAACATATGTCAGACTATACAGTTTGTTTTACCTAAAAAATAACAGTTCTAGCTAGAAATGCATGCAAAAAATAAAAATAAGAGAGAGGAAAAGGTGGTTGAAAATTTATGGAATTAAAACCCTACTATACCATACAATTTTGAACCACTAAACCACATTTCACAACTAAATAATCATGCATAATTTCACCCATTAGGGGAAACTTGAGGTCTAAAAGGGGCCTACTAAGGAAAATAATAAAATAAGGGTGATGAATGTTCAAAGGGAAAGAATTAAAACTAGATTTTTATTTTTATTTTTCGAGTTATATCTTTATAAATTTACTCAAATTTCATGTGTACACATTCAGTGGATGCATAATTAAATTCTAATTCCATTGAATACCCACTTTTCCTACTTTTGATAGAGCCACAAGGAAAAAAGTGGGTCTATCAAAACTATATAAAGTGGGTAGTCGTTGAAGTGGAATATAATTCTTCATCCAATGAGTGCCTATGATCAAGGTGGATCTCAGTGGCCATCCACCCTTTCCACTAAATCAACATTTTAAACCTATTTTTTTGATAAACCTTGATATTCACCCTTTTGATCGTGAATGGAATATAATTCCATCTTCATTTGTTAATTACAAACATCATGTAATTATTTCCTAGTGGTCTTACATACATTCTTACAACATAGCGTTAATGTGCTAGATCCCATTAGAACTCCCCAATTAAGCATGACCCTAGTGTTTTACATGCCTATGGAATTTTATAAACATGGACTAATTTATCCCACATGCATCATGGGAATTGTTCTCCTCTCACTCTCTCATATATAATTGAGTTGAAGGAGTCCCTTTAAGCATGCAACAAAGTGTGATGTAAATCTTGTTGTGAATGAAGCGTATCCAACATCTCTTTATTTTCAGAGATAAGCTACCTCATTCTGCTACTTTGTGTTCTATAGTGTTTTTATATCTTATTCATTAATAGAAGTTGGGTTTCAATGTATATTTTTGTTCTCTACTATATTTTTATTTTTGTCTCGTTTCATTGTCAACATAATCCAGATCAATGGTGTCAAAGCAGTCTCCTCCTTGTCATTTCTTAGAGGAGGTCCTTGACAAGGTCAAGGTATAGAGATTTAGGTCTCAAGCTAGTTTCAATCGAGGAAAACCTCTCTCACTATCCCAAGCGACCTCCCATGGCGGAAGAAAATACAAATGAAAGAGAATGGGACCCTTTCAAGACATTCCTCAAGGAATCCCTCATGTGATAGATGAACGAGATGATGAAAAACTTCAGTCAAATCCTTTGAATACTATCGATGGTGGAATTTGAGGCATATTCAACAAAAAACCATTTTGAAGGGCCGAGACCATTCAAGGTACAAGTAAATTTTGATATCCCCTTATTTGAATGCCAGATATATGAAATTCTCTAGAAAAATGGTTGAATCTACTAGAAAGTTATTGTTCCATCCAAAAAATGTTCGACAACGAAAAAATCACCTTTGATCTCCTTAAATCCCTTCCCCATATCAGATCTTGGTGGGAAGGCTACTGGGAGAGGTACAACGCTAATAAAACTACACCATTCAAGAGATCACCCACTTGTGAAGCCTTTGTATATTCCCTAAAGGAGGAATTATACCCTGTCAAAAAATATGATGAACAATACATGAGATGGATGAATCTACATTAAAAAAGACATCAGACAGTGTCATAGTACACTAACATATTTTATACCTTCCACTCAAATATGGGTATCAAAGACTCCAAGCGATACCTAGTTTTGAATTTTTACAATGGTCTGCACAAGTACATCCAAACATAGATGTATTTATTAGACATCTCCTCACGGGTAGTTTCTTATCGATATGTAGTCAAAATTGAGAAAAAATTCAAGCAACAGAGTAAGAGAGAGTTCACGTTTAAAATATGCCACAAAGGAATCATGGAAAAGGAAACCATAACTCAGAAAATGAAGGACAAAGAAAGAAAGAAAAACATCAAGAGATCCAGTTGAACAAGGGTAACGAGAAGTCTAAGAAATACATTGAAAAGTGGTGTGAGTTCCACAACAACCCCTCGAACAACACCAATGAATGTCACTCTAAACACTCATTGGTGGTCAAACTCAAAGAAAGAGAATACAAAAATGAATTGAACTCTGATTCAAACCATTATAAAAGGAAATAGATCATCCATGCAAAAACCACAGCTACCATCACAACCACAAAATTATAACCAAAAGAACCATAGGATCTTGAGGAGGGGGTACACCTCTTCCACTCGTAGATGTGGGTAAATATGACCCCAATGAATTTCATTGTTGATAGAGGGAGTCAAAATAACTTGATCTTAGCTAAGGTTGTGAAGAGATTGAAGTTGTCAACAATGCCACACCTCCAACCATATACCATCAGATGGTTGAGTTGGGGATGAGACATTTGCGTCAGTCAACAATGTCACTTGTCCTATTCCATCAATAACCTCAAGGATGAGGTACTGTGTATTTTTTCTCCACTTGATGTCTTTGATGTTCTCTTAATACAACCATATATTTGGAAACATCATGATATCTATGAGGCTAGACCTTGTAGTGTCATTGTTACTCTAATAGGTCACCTCTATAGGGTACTAGAGGTATATCCAATTACTACCACTTAATTGATCTCGGAAAAAAAAATATGCAATGTAATCTCTCAGACCACAAAGATTTCCCTCTTTGTGATCCAGTTCTACAATGAAAACAAGGTTCGTGCAACCACTACAACCTTGGGATAATATGTTTCTATCCATCAGAATCAGGTGAACAATATTGTAGAGGAGCATAATGAGAATGAAATTATTCCATATGTTCAACATAGCTCTATTTACGACAACCCTTTTCAGGTGTTCTTGCGGTTCGAAACATTAATCCCCATTGATATAACTCTTCTTGTTACATTTTCACCGAGAGGGCCCTCCCACACTCAAACCAAGGCATATCATGAAGCCATATCCATTGAATGGATCCAAAAAATAAAAAGGTTCATGAAATCCTTCCACACGAAAAGTACAAGCATGACATCTACTTGAACAAGGCCATCAACTCACCAAGGTTCAGATTCAACATATGTTTCTCCATTTCTTGAGGAAAATTAACACAATGGGGACCATTACTTCCTAAGAGGATAGGAATTATATGGGTGGATGTCTATGGCCATCCACCCTTTCCATTTAATCAACAATTCAAACCTATGGTTTTGATAAACCATGATATTCACACTTTTGATGGGAAATGGAATGCAATTCCATCTTCATTTGTTAATTACATACAACATATAATGTTTTCTTGTTGGTATTATGTACATGCTTACAACATAGTCTTAGTTCATTGTGTCCCATTAGAACTCTGTTGTTAAATGTGCTTGGGATAGAGTAGTACTAGGATGGGTGACCACTTGAGAAGTCCTAGTGTTTTACATGCATATGGCATTTTATAAGCATAGACTTATTTATCCCACATGCACCATGGGAATTTTTCTCATCTCACTCTCTAATATATAATTGAGTTGAAGGAGGCCCTTTAAGCATGCAACAGAGTGTGATGTAAAGCTTGTTGTGAATGAAGTGTAGCTAACATCTCTTTCTTTTCAAAGATAGACTAGCCCATTTTTCTAGTTTGTGTTCTATAGTGTTTTTCTATATTATTCATTTGTATAAGTTGGGTTTTAGTGTATTTTTGTGTTCTATGCTATATATTGTTTTTCATGTTTCATTCTATGCATAATCCATATCACCCTAGACCTTAAATTTTAATAAACCTACAAGGAGATAAGTTGAAAATATTATTTAAAAAACTATTTTTTCTTTTCCCTACAAAACTATCTACCCTTATGGCTGAGATCATCATCTTGTTTCCTATTTATTCTTTTAAAGTTGTCTTGGATAGTACATTTTTTATTTTGAAGCTCATTTTTTACCTCAAAATTCCCCTCGTGGTGTGCGTTCCACAACAACCCCTTGCAAAACACCGATGAATGTCACTCGAAACAATCATTGTTGGACGAAATCAAAGAAAGAGAATCACAACATTACTTGAAATTTGATTCAAAGAAAAATAAAGGGAAATAGATCATCCATGCAAAAACCACATCTACCATCACAGCCACAACATTACAACTAGAAGAACCAGAGGAGCTTGAGGAGGAGGAGAACCTCTTCCACTTGCAGATGTGGGCAAACGGGACCCCAATGTATTTCATTGTTGATAGTGGGAGTCAGAAGAACCTGATCTCAACTAAGGTTGTCAAGAGATTGACACTGTCAAAAATTTCACACCCCCAAACATACACCATCATATGGTTGAGTTAGGGATGAGACATATGTGTCATTCAACAATGCCACATGTCCTATGCCATAAAGAACTTCAAGGATGAGGTAGTGTGTGATTTTTCTCCTCTTGAAATCTTTGATGTTATCTTAATACAATGATATATGTGGAAATTTCATGCTATTTATGAGTCTCATCCCTGTAGTGTCATTGATACTCTAGGAGTTCACCTCTATAGGGTACCAGAGGTAGCACCAACTACTACTACTTCATTGATCTTGGAAAAACAATGTTGCAAAGTTATCTCTCAGACCACAAATTTTTCCTTGAAGGTCACTACAACCACTACAGACTCGACCAAAGGCATTTCTATCCATCAGAAGAAGGTCAACAAGATTGTAGAGGAGCACAAAGAGAATGAGGGTCTTCCATATGTTCAACATATCTCATTTACGATGACCCCTTTCAAGTGTTCTTGCGGTTCCAACCATTAACCCCCATATATATAACTCCTTTTGTTGAATCTTGACCGATAGATTCCTACCACACTTAGATTAAGGAAAATCATCCAGACATATATGTTGAAGGGATACAACACCTACAGTAGGTTTATGAAATCCTTCCATAGGAAAAGTACAAGCAGGACATCTACTTGAGCAAGGCCAGTGACTCACGAAGGTTCATATTCAACATAATATTCTCCATTTCCTGAGGAAAATTAACACAATGGGGACCATTAATTCCTAAGGGGAGAGGAATGATATGGGTGGATCTCGATGGTCATCCACCCTTTCCATTGAATCAACATTTCAAACCTATGGTTTTGATAAACCATGATATTCTCCCTTTTGACGGGGAATGGAATGGAATTCCATATTCATTTGTTAATTGCATACATCATGTAATGATTTCCTATTGTTATTATGTACATGCTTACTGTTAGCACTCTGTAAATTTGTTTGGCTGAGAAAACAAATGAAAGAGGTTATTGTTTCAGCCAACTTTAGATTATATTCTGACCTATACAACCAGAGAGGGATCTCTCAGATTTATGATAATTGGTAATAAATTAAAGGGTTCATGAATAACTGTAATAGTTGGATCCTATATAACAAGTCTATTTCTTTTTTCTTTAAAAGGGTTTGTAGGACAAACAATGGAGAAGTACCATTGGGAAATGGAGTCAAGGCCTAAATTTCAATGTTTTTACAACCAACAACTGGTTGGCTTTTTTCTACAGATTCAAGGCAAAATAGGCGCTATGCTCAAAAAATGATTGATATGAGATGAGATATGGAAAGGATAATAAATACCACTATACTACAAGAATCAATCAGTGGATAAATCTCTAGTGCATCTTAAGAAGAAAGGACACAAAGATTAATTACTAAACAAAGCATCAAATGAAGATGAAATTTGTAAAAGTAACCATTAACACATAATAAGCATCATCAGTGTGAAAGGAGCATCAAACATAGATGAATTCCTACCACTTACTCTTAGAAAATGCTAGCAGAAAAACATAATCATGTAAATCATATACAAGAAACACATATTGAACATAAACACTGTGATGAATCTCAAATTTTAGAAAGAGGAAACTTTTGCATTAACTTCAAAGAAATAAACAAGTCTTGATCCTTCAAGGGTACAACCCATATCTACTCTCGTACCATTAAATATATATCACTGTAGGTCATTTACAATTCACCATTTCTAACTTCAACGTGTTTCCCAAAATATAAACCGTTACAATCAATAAATGACACGTTTTAACAGTTTTCCTTCGTTTTCAGGAGGTGAAATTATGAAAAATAGGCTTCAAAAAGCCACTTGTAATTCTCAAACTGTAATAGTTGTGTAAAATTTGAGAAAAAATCTTGTAGGTAAGCTTGTTCTAAATAAAAACCTCTCTTGGTTTCTTGAAATTCGTCTCCAAATGGCCGAAATACATGTCACAAAAACATTTCTCAGACATGAAATCATGAAAACTGAAAAATATGGCTCAAATATGCCTTCGAATCTCCCAAAATGTGAACATTTTTTCAAATATAAAAGATTTTTTTAATATTTTGTTTTTTCTCAACAAAATCCTCTAAAAGATTTATGAAATTCCTCTCCACTTAGTCATAAATTGATACTGAATTTGACAACTAAACCAATCATTTGCACAACACATCCTATATCCTTTGCGTAGGAAAATCCTCTACGTGAAAGCATCCTATGCATGAAGAAATACTTTACAAGACATCATCCTCTGTGTGATAAAATTGTTTTCATGACAACATCCTCTACACGACAACATCCTCTGCACGAAAGCATCCTTTGCATGGAAAAATCCTTTGAGTGACAAAATCCTTTGCACAACAGAATCTTTTGTGCGACAACATCCTCTGCGCGACAACATACTCTACATGATAAAATCCTTTGCACGAAAACATCCTCTGTGTGACAACATCCTCTACATGACAAAATCCTTTGCGTGACAACATCCTCCAGGTGACATAATCCTTTATGTGACAACATCTTCTGCACGACATAATCCTTTGCTTGATAGCATCCTGTGTAAAACAAAATCCTTTGCATGACATAACTCTCTACATCATGAATTCCTCTACGCAGTGCATAAATTTTTTTGCAGCGTGCAATTAAAAATGGAAATGAAAATAATAAATGATAAGATTCATTTTGAAACCGACCCTTGGATATGTTAGATGATGCCATGCATAAAAACAATATTGGTTCTCATATACATGACTTTGCAAATTGCTGAAAAACCTCTAACCTTAGTTATGAAAACCATGGTGCTAAGACTTATAGCATAGTGTTAATGCATTGTATCCCATTAGAACTCTGTATTTAAGTGTGCTTAGGGTAGAGCAGTAATGGGATGGGTGACCGCCCGAGAAGTGCTAGTGTTTTACATGCATATGGCATTTTACAAACATAGACTAATTTAACCCACATGCATATGACATTTTATAAACATACACTAATTTATCCCACATGCATGATGGTAATTTTTCTCCTCTCACTCTCCCATATATAATTTATATGAAGGAGGTACTTTAAACATGCAATGGAGTGTTATGTAAATCTTGTTGCGAATGAAGTGTAGCCAACATCTGTTTCTTTTCAAGGATAAGATACCCTATTTTTCTAGTTTGTGTTCTATAGTTTTTTTCTATATTATTCATTAATAGAAGTTGTCTTTTAGTGTATTTTTATGTTCTATGCTATATTTTTTTTTTCCCTTTTTTCATTCTATCCATAATCCATATCACCCTACACCTTAAATTTTAGCAAACCTACAAGGAGATAAGTTGAAAATACAATTTAAAAAACTATTTTTTCTTTTCCCTCCAAAAATATCTACCCTTATGGTTGAGATCATCATCTTGATTCCTATTGATTATTTTAAGTTTGGTGTGGATAGTACAATTTCTTATTTTGAGGATCAATTTTTTCCTCAAAATTACCCTTGTGAAGACATGATGAAGACAATGGTTGGAAAATTTATGTGTTTTTGCATCATAAAAATGCTTCTTATGCTGGAAAAAATATGTACAAAAACTCATACGAGGTGGATGCAATCATCACAAAATATCCTCCTTATAGATGAGAGTACATGGCCCAAAAATTTTACATAAATATATTCATAAGGCTTCTCAAAAGATACATCATAAATATAGATATATGGCTTAAAAATATCATACAATTTTTTTTTTAATTTACCTTATTAATTTTAGATTATCCATAGACTTAAAAATCTACAATTTCTTCCATGGACACATCACTATGTGCATAATAAAAATTATATCAATAATGTTTCCAACAATCCCACTTATTATCATAATAAAAAATCTAAAATGTGACATCGATAATTTCATGCCCTAGGGTTCCTTTATATTCATCAAATGAAGAGGTGGTGCAAATCTTAGAATCGTCAACCTCTTTGAAAGGAGAAATAAATGCATGGGGACATTCACCTTCAATGTATTCATCAAGGTCTTCCATGGAAGAACAATATGCATAATGATTTCTTTATGTACTTGGTCTTCAATGGAGAAGTGAGACGAGTCTTCATTATTGTGTTATTCAAGTGGATGTACAACAAAATCTTCCATGGCTTCATCATGTTCAAGAGAATATTGAGCTCCCTCTTGAACACGATTTTGATTGTTTATCACATTGTACATTATATTTTTCCTTTCAACAATGGTAATCCATTCATCATGATTATTAGGGATCCATTAATTGAATAATTCCTCAACACAACCCAGAAAATATGATCTTTCTCATCTACCAAGATGATCAAACCATTCCCTTGCATTGATTTTAAGACTACATGCAGAAAAACACATCACAACATCTTCATGAATAATGCTAATGCTTAAAATTAATTCTATGAAAGATCATATGTGCAGTATGATAGGATCATTATCTTTCCCAAACATTGGAATTGACGTCCTATCTACATGTGGGTGCTCAAAAAGAAACTCCGAGATATTTGACAAAACAATAGGAAAAAATAAATTAGCCAACTAATCTAGGAGGATCCCCACAACCGATTTGATCAGATGATCTCAAATTCTACTGAAACTTTCTACACATTGAAGATCTTATTGGTTTATTTCCCATGGGATTTGAATGATGTTAATCTAACACCATATGCAAAAGATATGTGTTGATACTGAGAGGGGGGTGAATCAATATACAGTATAATTTAAAAAATTTCTCAACTTATACTTCAACCAAATTATATATTAAATTATATCCAATGATAAATGAACAATAGTATAAGAGTTACACCAATACACCACAACACACCATGCACACTATGTGAGAAATAACCAATAGTTATTGTTCAAGGGAAGTAATGACTTCCAAAGGTAGATACAACTTCCAAATATAAAGGGAGGCATAAACCTCCAAAAGGAAGATACAATTCTCCAATATCAAGAGAGTTTTGACATCTCCATCCTTGCCCCTTCCTTCCACCCAATAATATATGAGAGATAATAAAAATTTACATTAAATCATCACCATCAACCAACCATCATCACATAGAACCTGATAATGCTTCCTGAGACTTCTTCAACTTCTGCAATTATTCAATTATTGGAATACTTTGATCATGTGGATGATATTACTCAATGTATTCTCTGAAACTCCTCCAAGTTTCACTCATTTAATCCTTCCCAAAAAGAATTTATAGAGATAATGGTATACCTTATTTAATTTTGGTTTATTCACGAGAAAAAACTTGTAAAAAATGCCCCACACTCAATATTTAACATCAGATTATGAAATTCACAGAAAAGAAACTAAATACTCTACTATTTCCAATTAAATTGGTCTCACTTCATTTGGATTCTCTATGAAGACGTTATGATTTTTTTACCTAGAACACCCGTTTATGACTAGCTTCAAGACTATTAAAAAACCCTATCCTCCACATAGTGTATCTCCAAAATTATAACGAATACATAGCTTAAAGTTTTTCCACAAGTACCTAGATATGTATTCTCAATACCATACCAATTTCACCATCTGGATATTTCTAGAAAACAAGTTATATCGAAAATGGTAAGATTACCTGTAAATAACATACCTTAGAACACATCACCAAAAGACTTCATCCTCCCTTCAAATCCGACCTTCCTTACTTATGATTTCCTCTGAAATTCGACTTGTGTGTGTAAAATGAATGTATAATGATATGTATTTATACCCTTTATGTCACTTCCTTTTAACATTAGGTCTGACCTGACACTTTCTTATTTTGTAATTCTTTTCTTTAATTATCTTTAAGGTCGACCTATAATTCCTTCTTCAATTCACTTTGTCATATTCAAAAATTCACTTATCCTAAACCATGAGGATCCACGTGGCATTCCACCTACCACAATAAACAACATGATGCATACTATACATAGATGTGTGTTGTGTCTGTATGTGCATTTTTCTTCATGTCCAAATACCTTCATCAATCTTGTTGTCCAAAACCAATCACTAGGGTTGGCATCAATGAAAACAACCAATCTTCCAACAATATCCCCCTTTGTCATTGATTGAAACACTTATGCTCCACCTGTCATCATGATCTCAATTTCTCTCCCCCTTTGACATCAATGGAAAAGGGTAGGGATACTCCCCCTGAGTTCAATGGAATAAGGTGACCTTCTTCTTTGGAGCTACTCCCCCTAAACATTTGGCACTCAATAATACTTCATCCTTATTTTTTTGTCTTTGGGAATTTTTCTTCCTTTGAAACCTTTTGTGTGGCTTCTTTATTCTCTATCTTATTCATCTCTAGGATGTATATGTTGTTCGGTATTCTTGTTGTAGTTGGAACCAATCTTCCTCAGTTCTTTTCTTTGATTTTACATTTTCGGGAGTCAAATGTAAGATTGTATCCTTGATGACATATTTTTCTGACATTGAGAAGATTATAATTCACATCTTCAACCAATAGGACTTTTCCAGCTCTTACATTTTCACTTCCAATCTTTACAGTTCATTTTCCAAGTATTTTGATTGATGATTCATCTCCAAATGCAACATTTCCACCCTTTTTCTTCAAGATGACAAATGTACTTTGATCTACAGTTATATGAGATGAGAACCCACTGTCTATGAACCGTTCATATTATTCTTTGCATTATTTAGAAACTAATGCTATTCGACAGTTCTCATTGTGTGTAATTTCTTTCCTTTTCCATGTTGTAGTTGGTATAGGGACATTTGGCATATGATTATATTCCTTCATCTCTCTGCAATTTCGTGGTTTGTGACCAAGATTATTTCACTTGTAACATACAATATTTCGATCCATTAATGGGTCAAATGGATTATAATTTATGTAGCTTGGGTAGTTACTCCTTTCATTGATTCTATAGTTGATTGTCTTGTGTCCAAAATTTGCACGCATATAACAATGTACAAGAAAGAAATTTTGATACCTGGGAGTAAGTGATATTCTTTATAGTGTGGTCCATCTGGGTTCACGATCTATTCTGATGTAGTTTCCTTCATAATGATTTATTTCATACCTGATGGGAGAGGATATTTTTAATGTCTCATAATTTCTGAATTCTAGTCTTCTATCTTGTTGTTCAACTTGTTTTGGAGTGTTGGTTTCATCATTTTCATATTCCCTCTCTTGTTTTGTTGTCTTCAAATTGTCATTGTATGCTAGTCTTGTCTTGTCGTTTGGAGATATTTGACTACTAAGGATATCATCTAATTTTTTAGTGTTTTTCTCGAAATTCTTCAAATTTTCTATTGTCAATAGTAGCTCCCCTTTTGTGTGATCCAATTCTTCTTTCAATTTCTCATAATCTTCAAATTTTTCCTTCAATCTATCAATGGTATTTTCAATCTTGTAATTCTCTTCTTCACAACTACTCAATTCACCTTTTAGTATTATGTTTGTGCTTCTAAGCTTGGTATTTTCAGTTTCAACATGCTTCAACTTTTCAATATTCTCATCTTCTTGTTCACTCTCTGCATTGTCTTTGTATCCCCAAAAGGAATCAATGTTGGTTTCTTAATCTGAATATTCTTCAGAAATGATTTCTTCTTCTTTATAACTCTTGTGATCTCCATCCTGGGTTTCTTGGGTTATGAAGAGGACTTCTCTTGCATCATTATCTTATTCATCACTCTCATCTAAGGAGATGTCATCATCCTTGGAGTAGAAGCTCATTTTATTGTTGAGACTTCTCTTCTTATAGTAGCATTTTTCAACAATATGTCTTGTTCTACCACAATTAAATCATTTGAGAGGAGTCTTACCTTTGTATCTTCTAACTTCCTTGTGGAACCTTCTTACGAAATTCCCTATATATTCATCAAGGTCATTATCCTTGTATTTTGTCTTCTTTATGGATTTAAAGAATTCTTCATTGTTTGGCTGGTCACTTTCTGTACCTGTTCTCATTTCATATCCTATAAGAGACCCATGTAACTCATCCATTGTTATTTTGGTCAAGTCCCTAGTTTCTTCAATGGCGGAGACCTTAACATCATACTTCAAGATAATTGATCTCAACACATTTTCTACAACCAAAGGTTCATCGAGATCTTCATCTAATCCTCTGACATCATTAAAAGCTTCATCAACTCTAATAAAATAGGTTGCAATATCTTCCTTTGCATCCATCTTCAAATTTTCAAATTCTTCTCTATGCTGTTGAAGCTTGACCTCCTTAAATTTTGGATCACCTTCATAGATACTCTTGTTTTTTTCCCATACATATTTAGCAGTTCTGCAACCCATCACTTTACTAGCAATGGTCGGTACCAATGCTCCTAGAATAACATGTATTATTTTTGAATTACAACTCATAATCATCTTCTCATTTGTATCATTTGGAGCAATATTTAGGATTACATAACCATTTACAACTGAGTACCAAATGTCTACTCCCAAAGATGTTAGGTAATTGTTCACTCTATCACTCCAGTATGCATAATTTCTTCCATAAAATCTTTGAATCCCATTTTAAATGTGCTCATGGTCATCCATCTCTACTTAGGATTTTCCTTCCAGTGGTTAAACTATTATGAATGCAACCTGCTCTGATACCAATTGTTGAAACTGAGAGGGGGGTGAATCAATATCAAGTATAATTTTAATTTTTTTTCAACTTATACTTCAACCAGATTATATATTCAGTTATATCCAATGAGCAATGAACAATACTAGAAGAGTTACACCAATACACCACAATACACCATGCACAATATGTGAGAAATAACCAATAGTTATTGTTCAAGGGAAGTAATGACTTCCAAATGTAGCTACAACTTCCAAATATAAAGGGAGGGATAAAACTCCAAAAAGAATATACAATCCTCCAATATCAAGAGATGGTTTAACTATCAATCCTTTCCCATTCCTTGCACCAAAGAATATATGAGAGATAATAAAACTTTACATTAAATCATCACCATCAACCAACCATTGCATAGAACCTGATAATTCTTCATGAGACTTCTTCAACTTTTGCAATTCTTCAATTCTTAGAATATGTTGATCCTATAGATAATATTAATCAATGTATTCTCAAAAACTCATCCAAGTTTCACTCCTTGAATCCTCCCCAAAATGAAGTAATAGAGAAATGGTAGACCTTATTCAAATCTGGTTTATTCAGGATATCTAACTTGTAAAGAATGCCATGCCCTCAATATTTAACACCAGATTCTGACATTCACACAAAAGAAAATAATGCCGATACGGTTTTCAATGAAATTGGTCTCACTTCATTTGGATTCTCTATGTATAAGTTATAAATGTTTTACCCGGAACACATGTTTATGACTAGGTTCAGTACTAGTCAAAAACCCTATCTTCCACATAGTGTATCTCCAAAACTATAGAGACTAAAGATATGGAATTTTCACCACGGGTACCTATATATGTCTTATCAATACCATACCAATTTCACCATATGAATCGTTATATAAAAAAATTTAAATTGAAAATGGTAATATGACCTGTAAATAACATACCTTAGAACACATCACCAAAAGACTTCATCCTTCCTTGAAATCCAACCTTCTTTACTTTAGATTTCCTCCAAAATTAGACTTGTGTGTGTAAAATGAATGTATAATGATATGTATTTATACCCTTTATGTCACTTCCTTTTAACATTAGGTCCAACCTGACACTTTCTTATTTTATAATTCTTTTCTTTAATTATCTTCAAGGCCAACTTGTACTTATTTCTTCAATTCACTTTGTCATCTTCCAAAATTCATTTATCCTCAACCATGAGGATCCACATGACATGCCACCTACCACTAGAAACAACATGATGTACACCATCCCTTGATGAGTGTTGTGTCTGCATTTGCACTTTCCTTCATGTCCAAATACCTTCATCAATTTTGCGGTCCAAAACCAATGACTAGGGTTGACATCAATGAAAACAACCAATCTTCCAACAATATGACCTACTAAATATGAAGCCAAAAGGAAAAAAAATTAAAAATGAGTAAAATGTTGAAGTCATCTAAATATTTAGACTTATACATAATTTCCATCTAATACAATCACATTTAGACACGTGCACTAATAACATAAAAAAACATTATTTTTCTTTGGATTTAACATGGTTCCCAAATACTTTTCATATCCAATTGAAAGGTGTGGAGATTATTTTTTAAAACCAATACTTACCCAAATCTTGATCAAAATGGAAAAATTCCATGGAAGTCAATCTTAAAAAATATTTGAAACATATTTTAAAATCTTTCATGTGTCATGCCAATCAAGCAATGAAAGATGTGTTTTACATTCCTTTTGTTGTATACTCAAGGAAAAATGGTAGAGGACGGAGAATATTCTTCAGAATAAGTCAAAGCTGAAGATAATGAGGACCATAGATTGTCACTAAGACCGATATGTTGGATTGGAGTGACACAAACGAGAAGAGAAGATAAATGGGTGATTATTTTGATCAACTAGGATGAAACCGTGTTTGGAAAACTATGAAGGAATTGTTGTCATCTTGCTTGAATATCTATTATGAAGGAGTCATAATTGAGAAGAATGCATAATCTATCCATTCTCAATATATTTCTACTTGATATACTTACGCATCCATCTCATAAATTTTGGAGGAGATTGGTTGTTGAGCATAGTTTTCCAATTATGAAACTATGATGGTCCACGTGACTAAACAAGAGAAATTATTTTCATGAACAAGGAGAAGCCACATTATTCGGAGAATAAGAAAAATTGTGTTCATTTTATAGGAAGAAGTTGTTCAAGGTCAAGAACCTTTTCTATTATCTTCCTAGAGGACATGAGAGAATGTTTTTGTAAATTCAAGTCCATTATTTGATGTAAAGAGGTCAAATGATGTACTTTGCATATATCTTAATGGATTGGTTCTTTCTTCAAAATGGAACTAGAGATTTGGCATTATGGTTGAACTCAATTATAATTTTATTATAATTTTTTTGAGTATTTCATAAGTTATTTCAATTTTGGTTTTTAAATTTCAGTCTTTAAATATTGATTTTTAATTAATTAAGTCATTTTTTAATGAAATTGTGTGAAATTGAATTTTTTTTTTATAAAAATCCAAATTAGTGAAATTAATCTTTTAGCACTAATTTTAGATAAGTTTGGTATGATAGTTCTTGATGAGGGACTTATTCATATGGTGATTTTGATTTGCACAAGTGTTGGTATTGAATGACAACCACGTCAAAGCTCAAGCAAGTAGAAGGTTCTCCGATGGACCCATTCTAAATGAAATTCGGGCCTCAAGACTATGTCAGCTCGTTTAGTTTTCCAACTTTTTAGGTCTTATGAAATAGAAGTGATTTGATTTAACAAAGGGATAATCCAAATGGGGATCTATCCCTTTACTTTAAGTGCAATATGGGGGTGTAGTTGATAAATTTATATATAAATATTTTATAATAAACCTATTTTAATAATTTAAATTTATATTTATATTTTTAAATAGTGAAAGGAATATTTTTTATGTCTATGTTATGCCTTTCATATGATATTTTATACACTTAATTAATAAACATATAAATTATAAATAATTTAAAATTAGATATAATATTACTAATTAATAAACATATAAGTGGTAAGCCTTTCATATGATATTTTATACACTTAATTATTAAACATATAAATTATAAATAATTTAAAATTAGATATAATATTACTAATTAATAAACATATAAGTGGTAAATAATTTTAAATTTTAATCTAAAAATAAAAATAAAGAGGTGTCAATTGAATTTAGATTGAAAATAATTTTATATATGTCATTATTCAAATGAAAGTCTATCCCTTTAATTTGAGTATGAGGTAAAGATAATTTCAATAATTAGATTTTATAATATTAATAATTTTAATAATATCAATGGTAATTTATCTATAGAAACAATGAAATGAGATACCAAATAACTTGTGTATATTTATAAAATGTATTTTTCACCAGAACTCACATTATTAGTCCCTTCTTAAAGGTAGTGAGGAGTATTGTAATCATTATGCCATTTTTTCGATAGTCTTGCATGGAAATGAACATTTTTATTTTATTTTAATCTACATATTTCACAAACATATACAAATTTTCAGTAACATTTCATTTTTTACCATAAGTTTTTACAAGTGTACTTTGATGTTTTATTTGGCAATATACCGAGGCCATTTTCAATGGTTGACCTTTTTTTTTTTTTTCATCTAATGGTTGTCTTGGGTCCATTGATAGTGTATGGTAATGGAAATTTCCATGTTGGCCATGTGTCATAACTTTGTATTGTGAAAAAGGAAACACCATCACCAATACTCTTAGAAAAGTTATCTGCCAAATTGTATTTAATGATAAAATACCTAATATACAAGTCAAAACCCAAAAGAGAAATACTAGGATGGTTAACACAATCACCTAAGTAACCTATCATATTCAATTTAGACCAACTTTCCTTTGTCTCAAAGGGGGTGTCCCTAGTAGGATTACTAAGGCTAAGAAATAAGGAACACGATGAAGTGAGAGTATATTTAGTAAAATAATGTTTTTGGCGTTTTGAAGGATATACAAGATATGATTGAAGGAAGTAGATATTAGTTCCAAATATGACTAGAGAAATGGAGACAAGTTCAGTCAAAGGGTAATTATTGGGTCAAGAAGAAAAGTTGTCTTCTTAATTGATGTATTTCATATAAGGTTTGAAAGTAAGAGACTATAACCCAAGGGGAAGAATAAAACCTTATCTAATCAATAGCGACAACCAAGGCCCTACAAGAAGGGGTCTTTAGGGGAGAAAAATTCACCATCAATATTAACTATAGCTTCATAAATGTACTCAATACCCTTTCCACAATTCTTTAAATGGATAGACAAATCAAAAAATCAAATAATTATTAATATTAACAAAGGAAGAAGGAGATGATTTACCCCAAAATGTCTTCCCTCTAATGGTAGAATTTACCTTCACTAGATAAATCTAGTTACCTTGTAGAAGACTTGAGCATTTACAGTCAATCTTTATGCACTAAATGGAATGAAATATAGAAAAGATTCAAAAATTGACACCATCCAAAAATAAATAACCCTTATACATCCATATTCTCCAAGAAATATTTGTCAATTAAAATCCAAGGAGTGTAATATACAAAAATCCAAAAATGAGTACAAATGAGGAAGACATACTATTTATATAGAGTCTAGCCAAACTTCCTTTATAATAAAATAATAATATCTCATGTGATATCCTTATATCTAGCATATAGAGGAGTAAAGAATTATTTCATGTAACTAACTAATAAATGATACATAAAATAATGAGGTGGTCAAGCCACACGTACAATCCTCCAACCACTATAGACCCAAGGGAGCAATATGTCTCCATCAAGGAGAGAAGATGATGATCCAAAGGTGAAACTTAAAGTTTCCAAAGGCCTCCAAATATATAGATCCATCACCATCTCCTAAAATTAGGAAATGAACGCTTCCTATATCTCATCCAAGTTGGATTTGTATCTCTCCACAATGAAATTTCCCAACAAGCAATGAGAAGAATCCATCAAGAGTGGATGAATCCCATGAAATTAGTTGCAATGGTAATATTTGAGGTCTCCAATGTGTATCCTCCTTCCTAAATCATGACAACCACCTACCCAAATTGATAAAGGCACAACAAGGTCCATACGAGTCAAATAGAATCCCCAATGTCTAAGTGATGCATCTTCCAAGGTGGAGGTCCCATCAAGTAATGTAACACTTGCATCAATATTTGTGAAGAGGTTGAGCACTCCAAGGTATATGGAATAACATTGTATTTGAGGTCTCAGTGCATGAAGAATATGCCAAACATTCTTAGGGAATTTTGACTAGTACTTTTCAAAATTAAGAGTTTTGAACTACCTCCAGAGTCCTAAAGATGCCTTGGGAGTTGTGAAAATACCAAATCTCATGATGAATACAATACAACCCCCAATTAACCCATAATTCTAGAGTGCTCTACCATGAGACCTATACATCATCATGTACAATCACATAGAAATGAGTGGATACTAGAATATCATATCAAAATGGAGCAATGAGTGGAGACAAGTGGAGTGAACAAATTCACTACTAGAAGCCCCATACAAAATGAGGGGTAACAACTAGCTGCAAATCAAGAACATGTGTTAATTTTGAGAGTGCATGAGAACCTCAAAATGTTTTTCATGGACCTATTGTTAATGAAATCTATCATAAAAAAAAATATGTGGAAATATTGATCCACTTTAACATCCCCAAACACCACATTTTCATAGTCCATTATATCCATAGTTCAAATTTTTACTTTTACAAAACAAGGAAGAAGCCCTCAATGTCCACAGTTGTGACATCTCCAACCACCTATGTTGGTCAATTCCACTTAAAATATTTATCTTATAATATTTGATAAAAAAAATTGACATACCCATTACAGAACAATACTCTGAAATTAACCCAAAGGTAATGTACCCAGTCTTGAGATGAAATACGCCATCTCGAAATATGAATTTCGATACCATTAATTAAACAATCAATTATGCATCTTAATATATTTCAGTGTAAAATAATAACAACATGTATGTAATAGAAAAAATTCATATAGAATTTAACAATGCATACTCCATGACACAAAACCCATAGTTGTATACACACACAACAATGGAAATAAGCACATGAAAGACACTTGTATTAGGAAAAGAGAAACCAAATACATGTAGACCTTCCACATTCTTCCCAGCCTTAGAATGCAATGTTTTTAACTCTCAATAGCGGGTCACCCCCAAGCTGAGGATAAACTCTACCAGGGAAGAAAGAAAACGAACCCTGTCTAAGGTATGATAAGAAACATAATTATTCCACCCAAGGTGTCAACTTTTGCAACTAGCATATGGTTTCTCATTCCCCACTTGAACGTCCCACCCTAGGAAGTGTGCCCCTTCTCTACTCAACAATCCCTTAGTTTCCTGAATTCCCTTCTGAGGTTTCAACAATAGGAAAGCAATAATTTTCAGATCCACGTAGTTATTTCCCAATGCAACAGGGAACAATTATGAGTAGTCTATCATCAATAGAATTTCTGTAATACGACCTGAAAATTGTTTCTTTAATCTATATCTTGTTGGAGTTACTTCACACACACCTAGGAATTATTTTTCCTAAGGTTTTTCCTTGTTTATTAGTCATTATCCAATATCCTATATTTTAGGAAGAATATTCCTCTAGGGAGAATATTCTCTTCAATTTTCACTTTAGTTTGACTAGTTGAGCAGAGTCTAGATGTTGCATTGGTTTTGTCACCATGCAACATTGGGATCATCACAAAATAATGTGAATTATACTTTGTATCATCACTAGACTAGCGCACTACCCATGATTTATTGATATCTTCCTCACTTCACTCTGTTTTAGTCAGTTAACTGAAGGCTGCTAGACTTGTTAACTCAGCTAGGTGGAATCTCACTCGCGTGGCTACCTAAGAGACTAGAATAGGTGGCAGTTTACTCCCATAAATTTTGGTCTGTGTCCAGATCATTTTACATCACCACTGTCATGTGTTGGATTCTCCTCCAGTGAAAATTTGTTGAGTTATATAAAGTACATCATGTGTAAATTATTCATTATTCATAATGGTTGATGAGAATTCTTCCATTCTTTTTTTCTTGCTTCTTCTTTCAAACTTTATCTTTGCAAATGTGTGTGGTATTTTATATATAGATATATTATGTGTAGGTTCAACACATTTACATGGAATCATAGCTGACAGACTTCTAAGCAAAGCTACACCAAATTATTTTTTGTAGGTACAAAAGATTGAAGACAACAGAAAGATGGAATTCCCCAAAAAATTCATTCTTACACCTTACAATTACTTTTCATGGAAGGAGAGAATAATTATACATCTCCAAAACATAAGATTGTATAGGTTAACCTTGAATACAAACACAAAAATGACATCATCCATAGAAAAATCCAAGTATCTAAATCGAACGGATGATGCACTCAGAACAATTTGCAGTCTCGTCTCCCTTGATATCCTTTTTCACATATCTTCCTATAAAAACCCCAATGAATATTGGACCACCTTGGAAGGGATCTTTGGAAAACAGGATGAGATAAGGGGACACATGCTCGGGGTGTAATTTCTCACATTCAGTCAAAATATCTTCGACAATATCGAAGATTTCTTTACAAAATTCAAGGATTTATTGTCACAACTCAAAGCTTATAGGGTTGATAAATATAAGGAGGACAAACAAATGGTTCTCACCATTCTCTCCAAAATTGGTCTCGAATTTTTTGTGTTTGTATCCACATTCCATTCCATCAAATTCACCTTTGGAGCCACTTGGAAGATTCTTTCTCTTGAGGAATTTATCGAATCCCTGACACAAGAGAAAACCAAGCTCATCAACATGGGAAAAATCAAAGGCCCAAATGTGCATGCACTTACTATGCAATATGGAAGCCATCGATATCATAAATCTAAATATAAAGACCAATGTAAATATCACGCAAATCTGAAAAAGGAAGGGTACTCAAAACCCTTCACCAATGCTTCCATATCCAAATGTGGAAGGGGAAGAAAAGGGGAGAAATGTACATACTTCCATGAAGGATCCCTTCCATAATCTGCATACATGTAGAAACAAGTAGATCTAATGACTCAAATACTTCACAAAAAAACCTTGGTGATCGCACCCCTGAGGGTACCAAGAAGAAGAAGCTAGAAGATCAGAATCCCACGAAAGGCAATTCTATCCATGCCTTGATTGCCATCAACTCATGTTCCAATGCTTGGATCATAGATTTAGAAGCATCACATCGAATGGCTTACAAAAAACCAACTATTATTCATTCGATGCAGGCAAAGGTCCTCATATTCTTATGGGTGACAACTCTCCCGTCGAGGTGACCAACAAAGGAAGTATTGAACTCACCAATGGAAGCTTCGAGAATGTGTTGCACATTCCCAAAATTTCTATTAATCTCCTCTCCATCTATCAGATGATGAATTTTGACACTGGAAATAAATTAATATTCACACCAAATATAGTGGGCATATATAACATGGAAACCAATTCTAGGGTTGCTACCTATGAGGTAAATCATCCATCTAGATTGTATACATTTTCTGAATTTATTGAACATGATTATGCTTTACTGCTTAGCCATGCTGATGAAAGTAGTAGGATATGGAACAAAAGGTTCAAGAATTTGAATTTCATATATATGAAACGAATTAGAAATAAAATATTGGTTTATGGTCTACCAGACATCCATTTCTCCCAAGGAATCTGTTAGGGATATGTTCTTGGAAAACACCCTCAAGAGAAATTCAACAAAGGAAAGACTTATAGAGTTTATGCTCCCTTAGATCTAATCCATAGTGACCTCATGGGCCCTTTTCCGCATCCATAAATAAAAAAAGTGAGTTTTTTTCTCATTTTTTTTGATGATTTCTCACGTTTCACATGGATTTACTTTCTTAGGAAAAACTCTGAGGTCTTTCAACACCTCAAATATTTCAAATCCCTGGTTGAGATAGTCCAAAAAGAAAATAAAATTCCTCTGAAGTAATAACGGGGGAGAGTATGTCAATATTGAGATCCAAAATATTTTTCATGAGGTAGGAATTCGGTTTCAACGCACACTTCTGTATACTCCACATCAAAACAGAGTTGATGAGAAGAAAAACATCTCTGAAAAAGAGATGGCATATTTCATGCTAGATGCAATGTCACTACCATAGAGACTATGGGTTGAAGCACTTAATTATGAAACCTACATCCAAAATAGATATTCCCATAGATATGTGAAGGATAAGACTCCCTACAAGGCTTGGAGCAGCCTCAAACTGGAAGTGACCCACTTTTGTATTTTCGATTCATGTGCATGGGACTAGATTGCCCATGAAAAAAGGAAGGCACTTGATCCACAAATCACTCGATGTATTTTTGTTGGATACATTGATGGTGTGAAGGGATACAAATTTATTGATCTTTCCTCGGACCGACTCATAATTGAGTGAAGTGTCCAATTCGATAAAAGTATCTCACATGTACCCTAGTAGTTGAATGTAGACACCTTCATTCTTTGACCTGTCTGATATGATGAGCATGCACATGATGAATCTTCCTCATATGAGATTTATGATTCATAGGACTTAGATAATCCAGATATAGAATCAGTACATTCGGATGCAGAACCAGAGCATCCATATGAAAATGAAAATCTAGAGTAGAGGCCCAAGTGGGCACATACTACTCTTCAAGATGCATGGGATATTGTTTGTGATCCAACCGATACTAGGAGGACTCGATATAATTTCAAGGAGCCTCCTTATGCACTCACTACCACTAAATGATTGCCCTCTAGCCATCGTTTCTTGGTTCATTCTTCAAATTTCAAGTATTATGGCGAGGCTGTTGGAAATCACTTTTGGGAATCTTCCATGCAGGAGGATTACAACTCCCTCCTGTAGAACCAAACTTGGGATCTGGTTTCCCTTCCTTCTTGAAGGAAAATTGTCAAATGCAGATGGGCCTATAGGACCAAGAGTGCAATGAATGGACAGATTAGCATATACAAAGCCACATTTCTTTCTAAAGGCTTTCAGTAGGTGCATGGCATTGACTATGGTTAGACCTTCACTCTAGTATAGAAGATGGATTCCATACATTTGGCACTTTCCATTGTAGCAGCCCCAGGGATTTATGCAGGATTCATATTTGGTTTATAGACTCAAGAAATCTATTTATGGCCTCAATTAGGCTCCGAGGGCATGGTATGCCAAGATGGAATCGTACTTGCTGTCATAGAAATTTGTACATTTTAAATAACACCCAAATTTCTACATGATCAGGACGGTTGATTCACTTCTAATCTTAGTTTTGTATGTTGATGATTTGTTAATCATCGGTTGCTCGAATTCAATGATTGTTGTAGTCAAGAGGATTCTACATGACATGTTTTTGATGAAGAACATGGGTCCGCTACACTTATTCCTTTCACTTGAGATCAGTTAGGATGCATCAGGCATCAAACTGCCTCAGGCCAATTATGTTTGACATCTCCTGGAGAGTTTTCACATGACAGACTGTAAGTCTGCTCCAAATATTTTCCTATGAAGAGTCAAACATGAGGATGGTAGGCACACTCCACTGGTTGAAAGCACATTGTATAAACAACTAGTGGGGAGCTTGTTGTATCTCACACACTCTAGACCAGACCTTTCCTATGTAGTTGGCATAGTTTCTAGGTTCATGCAGGAGTTGCATGAGCTACAATGGAAGGTTGCAAAGTGTATCCTTTGATACGTACATGGCACCATCACCTTTGGAATTCATTATGGAGTAGAATCTACATTATATCTCATTGGATTAAACAATTCTGACTGGGATGGGGACAACACTAACTACAATTCCACATCTAGTTACTCACTCATTCTTGGTTCCGGGCCTATATATTCGTCGAGCAAGAAGAAGGATGTTATTTATCTTTATTCAACCGAGGAAGAGTAAAAAGGGGTATTTAACATAACTATTTAGGCTATGTGGCTACAACATTTTCTCATTGAGTTAGGCATTAAGTTTCATCGACCAACCGTCATCTGGTGTGACAACCAGAGCACTTTGAAGTTTTATAGAGATCCATTTCAGAGGTAGAGGATGAAGCACATCAAGATCCACATGCACTACATCCAAGAATCAATACACGTGGGGATCATCTACCTATAGGATTGTCCTTCAGTAGAATAGATGACAAACATATTCACTGAGACCTTCACTGAACAAAAGTTCCATTCTCTGTAAAGTGTTCATGGAGTGAAGGACAAAGTTTCCTAGCAACTATGGTTCTTCTTTTTATATACACTGTAGCTTGAGAGTGGGTTTTTCCCATGAGTTTTTCCCTCTTTCCTCACTTTATTTCAATGTATATTTTGTATTTGGGTACCTAACATGGCCTCGTTGTTGGGACCCATTCTATATTTTCACCATAGTGATGTTCAAGGGAGGTGTTAAGGTTACTTCAAACAAACCTAGGATTTATTTTTCCTAAGGTTTCTCCTTGTTTATTATTCATTATTAGACATTATCTAGTCTCCTATATTTTTGGAAGAATATTCCTCTAGAGAGAATATTCTCTTCAATTTCCACTTTAGTTTGACTAGTTGAGTGGAGTCTAGATGATGCATTGGTTTTGTCACCATGTAACATTGGGATCATCAATATATAATGTGCATTAGCCTTGGTATCATCACCAGAATGGTGCATTATGAATGATTCCCTCATCTCCTCCTCACTTCACGTTTTTTCAGTCAGTTAACTGAAGACATGTAGACTAGTTAACTCATCTAGGTGGTAGTTCACTCCCATAACTTTCTGAGATACTAGACTAGGTGGCAGTTTACTCCCATAATTGTCGGTGTGTGTCCATATCACTCTAGGCCACCACTATGGTGCATTGGATTATCCTCCAGTTCTCATTGGTTGAGTTATACATAGTGCATCATGTGTAAATTATTCATTATTCATAACAATTAATGAAAAATCTTCCATTCTTTCTCTCTTGTTTCTTCTTTCACAATTTCTTTCTTCAAATGTGTTGTATTTTATAGCTAGATATATTATGTGTATGTTCAGCACATTTACATCTATCGTGCTAACTATAATAGGATAGGTTCTTCTTAAAAGTCCAGTATCGTCTCGATACGACTCACTTCTTCCTTCCATTTTTGGGTGGAGTTTAGATCCCCAAACTCATTTGTGGATAGGTCTGCATGCAACAATGTGTCTTCATTAATAATATGAGTGTTTACTTATCACAAAAAATATTCTTACTCGCCTTAAGCATCCAGGCTCTCCAGCCTAATAATGACATAAGCCTTCGGGCCTATAACAGCCTGCCTCACCAGCCTATAAAAAATTTACATTTATAAGTAGAATTGGAGTTAAGCCTCGAGTTATTACAATGACAACATGAGATAAAATCTAGTGGTCATATGTTTTTCTTATTAATTCTACTCTCATGCTCAAGTGAACGTATTATTTCTCCTACCCTACTTCAACATTCGAGAACAAACATACCAGATGGAATATTATATTCAATGTAACCACCTTAGCATCTCATCAATACAATGACCTCTTCCCTTATGTTTGGTCATCATCTAAAACAAGAATACATAAAAAATGAAGTAAATATATGTTGGAATATCCATGAAATAATGGTTGGAACTCTAAGGATCTTCCATTCTAATCATCAATGATTAATCCATACAAGGATATATATGAATTCAAGATGGTAGAAAAGGTTAATCTACAATGGATGTCAATATTTAAGAAACTACCAATCATGTAATCTAAGTACTACATCAATTTCGTAAATTAAATAAACTTCATCAAGAACCTATAGTAACTTTGTTATTTCTAAACAAGAATGTTATGTGATTTTACTCAAAATCTGTGTCTAAATTAATTAGGCAAATAATCAAACTCAAATTAGGCATAACCCATAAATATTTCTTTTCAACTTAAGATTAGTTAAGTTACCTTAGAACAATTATACCCCTTTAACAATGTATAGTAAATAACCTAATGTCCAAGTCGATTGGATAAATTAGTTAGATTTTGAGTATGGCCCAAAAATATTTCCATGTAACTTAACTTTAGTTAAGTTAAAATACATTTGAATTATATCAAAAATTGTAGTGCAATTAATAATGCAACTATAAAAATTGCACATGGTTATATAAAACTATGGTCTTTTCAACTACACTCTAAACCATGAAACGTTAGAGAAATAATTATGATTTATTAATTATAATTACACTTTTATTTCTGACCTTGGAATGCTAGAAAAAGTATCACTTAGTGATATTAAAATATTAAAAGTCTACAATCATGCAGTCTGCAAGTCTATATTACTCCTATAAATATATTTGTCTATTAACTTCTCTAGTAATGCTAATACAAGAGTATAAGAACTTATTTTCCATCTGAAGGCAAGAAGTGATCTGTTGAGATAGAGTGGAAAGAAGCCTAAGGAAAGATGATTCCATTGGACTGGGGAATAAAGAGTAGACTTGAAGCATCCTAGTTGACATATCTACGGGATAAATATTTTCACCATAGCCACATAGAACTTGAATCTAGCCTTATTCTTTTAAGGTGCATGCCATACAGTAAACCATATCTCTAACTTATTCCACAATTTTTACATCTACTTTATTCCTAAACTAACTAAATCATGGTTTAAGAAAATTATCCATAATCCGATCATTGTTATACATGATTTTTCCATCTCTTTTTAAAATATCTCCAATTTAAAATTTATCTAAAGTTTATTTTAAAACAAACAAAAGATTCTTTTGGACAACATGTGAGAGTGGAAACCTATTAGAAAAACAGGATCACAAAGCAATAAAATAAAACAAATGTAGAAATAAAACAAAGAAGATACACAATATAGTAGAGACACATAAACATGGTTCACCCAGTGTGGGCTACATCAACCATAGAAATTGTTAGGTCCTTCCTTTATTATTATCCAAAAAATGAAGGGATACAACCTACAACAAACTCGTTGTAACATCCTCTTCTTTCTCTCACAATCTCCTATCTCAGAATAAAATATTCACCATGATACATAGTCACAATACATTTCCCTCATAAGAGAGGGTTTCCTTCTAGGGAAACAAACCCTAACATAACTTCTACCGTTAGATCTACGACCTTATAATGAACGTTCCATATTTACAATGAAATTACAATATACTTTTACAAGAAAATGTTTCCTTCGGGGGATTCACCCGCCAAACCCCATCGGGGGACGTTTCCCCCGAACCCCTGACCCTGCCCCTGAACCCCCCTCTGCATTCCCCCGCATGGAAGAGTGTACATACTTATGGTGTGTAAATACTTCATGGGGTATAAACACAGCTAAAAACAAAATACCTCTGAATCATGAAGATAATCAGGCTCCACAACCAACAATCTCCCACTTGGAGACTGATCTCAACAAATCCACCGGTACTGTATATGTTGGACTCTGAACCTTCTTGGACCTGGAAAATTTCTCATCTTCATATTCATTCTTAAAGACCAACTAAAACTAATCAGGAACTTAGCTTTTCCCTGTTTACTCCCTTTGTTAACATGTCTGCAGGTTTTTGGCTAGTGTCTATCTTTTCCAACTTCAAATGTCCATCTTCCAAGGTGAATCATATGAAGTGCTACCTCAACTATATATGCTTAGTATTCGAATGGAAGGCTGAGTTCTTTGCAAGATGAATGGAACTCTCACTTTCACAGTACAACATGATATTCTCCTGCTTCTTTCCCAATTCCTCCATAAACCTATCTAACCAAATCATCTCTTTACTAGATTCTGTAGCACCAACATACTCTGCCTCTATTGCTGAAAGTAAAACAACCTTTTGCAGTTTTGAAATCCAACTTATTGATATTCCACCTATAGGAAAAACATACCTTGTGGTGCTCCTCCTATTGTCTTTATCACCTGCCATATCTGAATCAACATATCCCTATAGAAAAGTGTCTGAACCTCCAAAACATAATGCATGAGTATCAATACCTCTCAAATACCTGATAATCAAATTTACTGCCTCCCAATGTTCTTTACCTGGATTGTTCATATACCTGTTCATAACTCCCACTGCATGTGCAATATCTAGTCTTGTGCAAACCATTGCATACATCAAGCTGCCAACTACTGATGAATAAGGGACCCTGGACATGTATTTTATCTCCTCCTGTGTCCTGGGACACATTTCCTTAGTTAATTTGAAATGGATGGACAAAGGTGTA